>CAWVPI010000037.1:0-14076 GCA_963931975.1 Cataclysta lemnata
CGCGCCGCCGCCGGCAACCACAGGGTGAGTTCGCTTCAACTCCGGCTCGAAGGACCATCATTACCTTCTGAGAATGCTATCGGTATATCTTGGTTAAAAGTGTCGCCAAAACGCCTCGTTTTGTATCTGACGGCGCGTGACGTCATTTGCGAACATGTATTCATTGATTAAAATGATACGTCTATACCCGTTTCATTCTGGTTGCCCTCAAATTTCGTCCCTCGTGCACTGTGATTATTGTTTCAGTACAGATTAACGAGGTACATTTTGAATTTTGATCTGATTACTGTCCGATCCCCCTAAAATGAATAATCTAATTCATCAATCTTCTCCAGTTTTTACATTCTAAAAAACCATACAAAAGTGTTTGTAGACAACCCTGCTGCGTGGTACTACTTGTTAATGGCTGGTACAAGATAACTCATTTTGATTCACACCGCTGACACCTCCTGTCGGCGGTGTTAATCAAAATGAGTTATCATTAAATACAGTGAACAGCATCCAATTACTATGAAAATCATAAAATAAAAACAGTGTTTGGAGACAGCCCTGCCGTTGTCTAACTACATGTTATGTAGTGTGTGTGGTTGTGCGTAGGCGGTGTCAGCGCACGCGGACGTGGACGCGCACACGGAGCTGACGCGCGCGGCGCTGCGCGAGCTGGGCGCGCACGTGCGCGCGCTGGGCGCGGCCAGGGGCGCCGTCGGGCCCATGCTCGACGCGCTGGCGCGCGCACGGGCACGGCTCACCGACCACAGGCACGTACATCAATCACGCCTATATCCCCGAGGGGTCGGCGGAGGTGAACTAGCACCCCCGTTGCGCCAACTATGTCAAGTCGCAGTACATTGCAAGGTGGTACAAGAGGAACGCTGCTGCCCATTCCTCATCAATGATCTATCCTTAGTCGCCTTGTACGACACCCACGGGAGAGATTTGGGGGGGTGACAATTGTATGATCTGCTCTGCCGTCACCACGCGGCGACCACAGGTGACTGCTGCTTACTTGCGCGCACGGTCGCGCATCTTTCTGGGAGCTTGATCGACCTGCCAAGTGGCCAAGCTATAGGACGCTTAGAATACGGAAAGTCAGATTTTGACAACTACTCTTACTATTCGATTTTTAATTTCAACATTATATAAATGTTAGAAAAATTAGTACAAAGATTTTGGTGGTTAGAAAAAGTTCGAAAAAGATCGCCAACCAAGACAGTGTCTTGGTTGGCCGAGCGGTTAGGCACCTGCCCGGATAGCAGTGGACGCGGGTTCGATTCCCGCATCGAGACCATGATTTTTAGAACTTTTTCTAGCCACCAAAATCTTTGTACTACTCTTACGTTCGCCGTGTAGTGACAGCAGAGCACAATTCAATTGCTCCATCTATATTTTTTAATATATATTTTTTTAATTAATGGTCTAATTACATCTATTATTATCTATTACATCTATTAATTTTATGAACTACAACAATTTTTTAAATAATTTTTGTAAAAATATAAATCAATAATAATAATAGTAATCAGATGGTTAAATTTACCTCTACTTGTGTAGATACCTACAATGATGTTAAGAAATTTTGGTTAGAAATATTACAAACTACAATGAATACTCTACATAGAACAAACACATCACACATTTCCACCTGAAGTAAACTTGTTTGTTTTGATTATTGGCTTTTTTGATGTTACACCAAGAAAGAGTGGCTATTTTAGCCACATAATAGGGCGGACGAAAAAATAGCAAAAAAGGGGATTTTTTTTTAATGCCTTACTTAACAATGGCTTTGTGATCGACAGGATATCGCTGATCGGCTCGTACGATGAGTCGGACTCGTTCGTGGACTACCAGGCGCGCATGATCGGCGCCGCCAAGGACATCGCCAAGCTTGCCACCGATATGGTCAGTATATTTATTGGAAACTATGAAGTTTAAGCATAACGATTCTTAAATATAAAAGAGACAGAACAACACAATCGACGTGTAAGTTCTGAATAGCGTATTTGGCAGTTCAATTGACATATATTTTATATCACAACTGTGTAATAATCTTTTAAATAAGCTACCCAGAACTTACACGTCGATTGTGAAACAGGCCCTTATTGTCATAAATCTAGAATACACAATCTTTTTAAATATTTTTCGACTTGCGCCTGGCTTGTAATGAATGAGCGATATAAAAATCATTAATCACTTTATTATTCAATATGTAACAGAAATGACGCACACCCTGAATATTGCCCGTGCTAATTTAGCCATATAAATTGTTCAGTGATTAAAGCAAAAAGTATGATTTAGGAAGTAGTAAAATGATTTTTAAAATAATTTTACAACTTTGAATTCTTGAAATCACAATAGTTTTTATAAGATGTCTGTTGATATTTTTATAATGTTGATGTTTTTATAAGGGTCTGTTGTATGTAACAGATAGTAATTAATTATGTTTGTTTTGTAGAATGCGAAGTCGGCCACCGACCCGAGTCGGCTGATCCAGCTGGCCAACGAGATGTGTGGGCGGTACGATTCGCTCGCACAAGACAGCGTCGGTGCTGCCGCCACCATGCCCAACGCGGACGTCGCCGACAGGTACTTGAAACTATGGATGTATACTCCAGCCATTATAATGAGATAAAAACGTAAACAGTTTTGATATGGCTCTTTGTCGGCGAAATGCATTTTAAAATAAGAAAGATGTATTATAGAATACATCATCCATTTTATAAAATCAATACGATTAGCGACTACGAAAATATAGGTCGGATTTTATGTTAAAATACATCTAAATTGTTTACATTTTGTCTCTTGCTATAATGGCTTTTCTTTTGATGGTGCTTTCCCTATGGATGGAAGAATGGTGAATGGGCTACCCAATGTCGAAATGATATGAGGAAAAGGGGAGTTATAGGCAGCCGCCCGAACCGCGGAGTACGGGTGTGATACCTGACTTCGAAAAGTGTAACACCGAATATCACGTCCCCGTAAGTTTACTAATATACGAATTACATAACAACGAAGGGACGTGGTATTCGGTGTCACACTTTTCGAAGTCAGGATTAGCACCGGCGGAGTACCTATGCGGTTTCGTTTCCCGCATCAGGACAATAACTTTTCAAAGATTTCCTCATCTTTTATTCTACGTATTTGTGCTAAATATAAAAATACAGACTTTGTCCTTTGGTGGTTTTCAATTGAAACGTAATTTGTCCGTAGCATCCGCCTGGGTGTGGCGGCGCTGGGTGAGGCGGTGGCGGGCCTGGTGCGGGCCGGTGCGAAGTGTCGCGCCGGCGTTGCCCCTGGGGACGTCGGTGTACATGCCCGCGCCGTCAACGACAAGGTTTGTGAAGTCTGTCCCATCTAACTTGTACATACATACATACACACCTATATCCCCGAAGGGGTAGGCAGAGGTGAACTAGCACCCACGCCAATTATGTCAGGTCCCATGTGTGTGGTGGCGAGTCTATTGCCATTTATCAACTAAAAATCAACTGGTAACTAGATTCAATAGGTTTTAGTCTATAGTAACGATTTATTGTAATAGATTATTGACTTTGTTATTATTTAATTTTTAAATTGGTGATTTCTAAAAAAGTTGTCCCAAGATTGTTTCCCAAATAAGACAAGTTAGATGGTCTATTTATTATTTTTAGTTTATAATAACATTGTATTTGGATCTTGAAAAGCTATCATCACCAGCCCTGTTAATGTCCCCACTGCTGGGGTACGGGCCAACCCACCACGCTGACCCAGTGCGGGTTGGTGAGTATTAATGACAGCAGATACAGCCGGGACCACCACCGGCTTTACGTGCCTTCCAAAGCACGGAGTAAATCGAAATAGTAAATTTTTGGTCATCCATCCAATGACTGGCCTTAGCGACGTTGCTTAGTTTACTCAATCGGAGGCCAAGCGCGCTATGCCACTGCGCTAGCGAGCTCCTCCATAAAAACTGCAAAAACATTTTATCAAGTCGTTTGAATACAATGGACACTCTAAAAGTCTATATCTTCTCAATTACTGGCGTGGAACGAAATTTCTTTAAAAAGTAATTGTAACAAATGTTTTTTATATTATACTCAGGTCTTGACAGTACTGGGCGCGCTTCAAGCGGGATCGCGCGGTACGCAGGCGTGCATCGACGCGGCGGCCACCATCGCTTCCATCATCGGCGATCTCGACACCACTATTCTGTTCGCCAGTGCCGGTTAGTGTGTCACCGTCCTTATATCAAAGTCTATGTTGGTCTCTAAGGCCTAGGGGGATCTTTCATAATCAATTTGAAAGTTTATTAAAGAAGGGCCAGGTCAAGAGTACCCTAAACCAATGTGCATGCATGAAGACATAAATGAGATTGTATGAAGCGAAAGAAGTACGTAAGGATCGTAGCAAGTGGAAAGAAGTGATTTCTGCCTACCCCTGTGAGAGAAAGGCGTGACATATGTATGTATATGTGTTGGTATCAGTGAGTGCAAAATGCTAGGAATCGACGATAGTAATTTTAGATTGATGGAAAAGATAAAGATAAATAAAATTATGTACCATACAAAGCCATCATTGAACTGGAGCGTAATAAAATAAAAAATATATAGAAAAATAAAACTGTTTGGACGATATATCGTCCTAACAGTTTTATTTTATTTAGTTCAAGGTTTTGGTTCTTGATAGATATGTTGACCGCTGATGGAGTGTGTTCTAGAAACCACTTGTTATTGACAATCTTGTCCCTCTTTATAGTACATATTGTATCAATTTAATGCTGCAATTGGTAAAAACATTATCTTTATGCCAATCTATAACTGCAAATTCATGATAATATCTCTCCCCGCCAGGCACCCTTCACTCGGAGAACGAAACGGACACATTCTCGGACCACCGCGAGAACATCTTGAAGACCGCGAAGACCCTGGTGGAGGACACCAAGACGCTGGTCGGCGGCGCGGCCGGCACACAGGAACAGCTGGCGGCCGCGGCCAACAGCGCCGTTGGCACCATAGGTCAGGCAGTGCACCTGTCGGGGCAGTCTGCTGGGCGAATAGTGCAAACTCGGCTATTATGTCACACCTACTGACCACGAAGTGGGATTTTCCGTGCGCATAGCTGGCGGAAAATCCCACTGGCTTGTCAGGGGATGTCATAAAATTATTTAATTGCCTCGGGCGGTAAAATAGAAGGCCTCAGATCGCAATTTAAACGCCGTCGCCTTCAGCTCGGGCGTCAATTATTACTTGTGATCTGAAACATTATTTGTTGTACCGCCCTTAGTATATTATCCTATTTTTATGCTAGATAGCTTTTGCCTTTCATCTCACCTGATGGCAGCCGACAATAATCGAGCTTCACCTGGAACCCTCAACTACAGAGGGGCTGCTTGTCTTAACATAAAGACTAAGCCATACAGCCAAATCTAGTATTTTCTTGCTTGATGAATTGAAACATTTACTGACTAAGGATGCTTACATAGAGAAACAGATCCGTACCTGTATCGAGGCTACACCGACCCCTACGGGCTTGTCGGTACCGGTAACCTGTTTATGTAAGTACCCTTAGATATAAAAGAATAGCGGGTGACGTGCGGTCGTGCTTGTACACAGTGCAACTGTGCGAGGTGGTGAAGCGCGGCGCCGCATCGCTGGGCGCCAGGGGGGCGGAGGCCCAGGTGCTCCTGCTGAACGCGGCGCGCGACGTGGCGGCCGCGCTGCGGGACCTCGCCGCCGCCACCACCGCCGCCAGCGGCAAGCCCCACCACCACCCGGACATGCAGCGGCTCAAGCACGCGGCCAAGGTGCGTGCACGTACACGTATACGCAGGACACGCACGTACACGACATGATCGTTTAGTTAGAAATTTACTCGGAAAAGAACGCACCCTAGACACACACAAACACGCACGCCACGTAGACACGCACGCACACGCCATGATTATTTATGCAATGTTATCAGTTTACCGTATTAGCCGTGTGTGTCGTACAAGCCTCCCCAAATCTCTCCCGTGGGTGTCGTACAAGGCGACTAAGGATAAATCAGTGATGAGGAATGGGCAGCAGCGTAGCAATGTACTGCGGCTTTTGTGCTCGATAAATGGCAATAGGTTCGCCACCTACTACATGGGACCTAACTAATTGGCGAAACGTGGGTGCTAATTCACCTCTGCCTACCACTTCGGGGATATAGGCGTGATTTATGTATGTATGTATAAGTTTACTCGGAAAATAACGCCAATTAGACTCGTACAACACATACGCGTGGTCGTACGTGATGAAAGTTCTGGTGCCTTGACACCATAAAAATTTATGCAGTGTTAAAAATATACTCAAAAAAGCACGCATATTAGACACACACCCACGCGCTTATATACCCAATTCACTTAGACTCGAGTCAAAATGAAAACAATCTTGATACAGCTGACCTAACCTCGTATTCTACACACACCGACACACGGATCACACACTCCTACACACTGTCACGCCTTATGCCTACACATGATGGCCACGAGAAATCGGGACACATGAAAGCCATTGGTCCCGCCCGCTTGTGTTATATATACACATACATGGATAATATTTTATAGTCAAAAGCCACATCTCTTCGCGTGTTTCTATAATGATGGCAGCTCGTAGTCCATTTCAAAGTGGTTTTTCTTTCGTAATGTATAAGTTTTGTTTTGTAGTGTAAATATTCCAAATTACTACCAGTAAATAGTTTAACATTTAGTAGTTTTACAGGCTTATTTTAATCAATAAAACTTCCAGTGATTAAAACTATTAATAGGGAAAAGGTTGGATTAATATTTTGGTTTCTGGTTAACGCGAGAGACCTCAAATTTTTAGGATGTATTATTTTATTTTTTTAATTTGTACATACAGGATGTCCGTTTCGAATATTTGTTTTTATCTCAGTACATATTTATTTTTTACTTTCCAATACAGGTATTTAAAGGACACCTGTATTTATAATACAATAAACACATTAACGGTTGTGTGATACCGCCACTGAAGATATATTTTTGTGTATGTTGATAAGTAAATATATTTTTATTTGTTTCAATTATTATTATCATACAAGTGTTGTGATGTGTTTTACATTTGTGTGTGTCCTCACATCATGTCAATATTGGACTTTATGATTTGTAGCAGACTCGATACTGATTCAGCGATTGGTAATGCGATGACAATAAATTTAATGATATTGCTTACTACAAAATAAGTTACTTGATGCCACACAATCATTTCTAGCCAATCGTCAGTCAGTACCAATGCTGCTAGCCCTAAATTGACCAATGGTTGTAGCGGCTGAGCGAGCACACCAAACGCTGGAGTCTGCCGGCCAATCACACCGTCCCGCGGCAGACAAAGCGACGCTCATTGGCCGCTCGCATGGATTACAACTCGTGCGATTCCGAGACGGACCTATTCCAATCGGACCAAGAGGACGACGAACTGGTCAAACTGCTCGACTACTCGAGCCAAGACGACGACATATCCCCGTCTCTGTTCCACGACAATTGCGAGGAAATCATCACTTACATAGAGAGCTTGTTGAAACACCCGACCAGCAAAGCGACGGACGACGCCGTCAACGACAGATACAACATGGCGGCTAGAAACAGCCTCGTAGACATGGACTGGCGAGTTCTGAAGTATGGCGAGAACATTTTCTTGGGTGAGATCAAGAAATTGGTGGACTTTGTGGCGGAGCACGCGGACCGAACGGAGAACAGGCGCAAGAGAGACATGCTATACCGACTCAAGGTTAACAATGACTTGGATAGTGAAATGAAGAGGCTGTCCCAAGTGATAGAAGATTTGGATTCTGAGTATGAGGAAAATGTGACAACCACAGTTACGACCGTTACCACCGTCACCGGCGGGGTGCCCGCAAAAAAACCCAAGCTGGACGAAGTGGAATTGACCAGCCCCGTTTTTAAAATAAAAAAAGTGAAACCTGTCAATCTGTCTTTAGACCTCCAGGCGGACATCCCCACTGACACTGACCTGACACCTCTGAGCCCGGAACAAAAGCAGAGAAGCGTTTCCCCTGAAATTATAGTCGAGCCGGAAACAAAAGAGGTGACAAAGCAGGAGAAAGAGGGGACAAAGCAGGAGAAAGAGGTGACAAAGCAGGAGTTTATGAAAATGTTCACCGACGACTCTGAGCTATGGACAGCACTGGCCAAGAGGAACTTGATGAAAATGGAAGAGACACGGAGGGAGCTGGATAAGTTCAGTGGCCAGCTCGTCCTAGGCGACATTGAGAGCGAGAGGCACTTGTACGAAAAAGAGAAGGAGACATTACAGTCGTTTATCGATGACGTCGATAAATCGAAGGCTGTGAAGAGAAGTTTGGAGTACAACAAGAAGTACGAAGATGTCGTACTCAAGTTGATAGAGTTCGCCAAAAAGGACTTCATTTATAAGGGCTTTGATCCCATGATCGAACAGCTGAAGCAACTCTCTAACGTCCACATCGAGAAGCGCAAAAAAAAGGTGAACATACAGGACATTATCAATATATACACGCAGATCGATATCACTAAATACACTTACGAAGAACTCTGCCTTTTAGAGAGGTACTACAAAGAGATCATTAGGAAATATAAACAAGAGCACGTCAACAAAGAAAACCTGGCGCCTAGAGAAGACAGCGAGAGATCTCTCAGTCCGGGAAGAGAGGAAGAAACCAAATCCGCGCCACCGTCCTACCACAGAAATGTCATACTGAACGTCCACTCGAGTCAGAATCTAACGAAAAACATCAACTCGTACTCGAACACAGCAATCGCTAACGGTGGCTCGCTGAAGCGATCGAGCAGACGGGACGTGAAATCGAAAAACAACATCGAGATATTCGATTTGACGCGTACCTACCCCGCGGAGTACTACGCGAACAATTGGTGGTCGATCTACGAGAACATTCTAAAGAGTCGTGAGCAGCAGTACGGCTCGATCGACAACTGGTGGCGGTTCTATGAAGCGGTCTTGAATAAAGAGGAGACTAGTGATGAGGAACTTAGGAGGCTGAGGGCGGTGATTCATCACAGGAACTCCAGGCCGAAGAGCCGCTTGGAGGAACACCTGAGGATGTTGGACGATGTCAAGACGCAGAGCTTCCGTGAGGTGCAGGATGTGGCGCGCCGCGACGAGCAATCGGTCAGAGTAGTTCCGTATGGCATGGTGTGGTTCGTGGCGCTTGGTTGTCGGTTCATATTGTGTCGTCATCACGTCTCGCTGGTGTTTCAAACGAACTGGTCAAGATAGTCGTTTTTCTTGTAGGCGTACTCGTTCAAAAAACAAACCCTTTATTTGTCTTTTAAGATCAATAGGCAGAGCGTTTGGCCACGCTTGCCTAAAACATGCTTGTTTTTTTTTTAAATACTAGTAATCTCAGAAGTGTTGAAGCTGAAAAATCTCGCTGCAAGCAACTTTTACTATGGAACCAATACTGAAGTATTGAACAAAAACAGCTGGTGCCATACATGTTTCCATCGAAATCAAATGTTTTTTGTATGGTAGTTGTTTTTTTGTGTGATTTCAATTGTTGATTGCGTAGTAACAGTGGCTTGTATTGTTGGTTTTTATTTTGACACTGATCGCGCGATCAAGCTGTTTAGTTGTGAAATAAAATAGATTCGCGCGATTGCAGTATCCGTAATCGAAATAGGCGCCTTATTCTGGTGTGATTTGATTATCTCACTTGTTAAAACCGGATGATTCAATAAGTTGTATTATTTGGTGATATGATTGTATTCTCCTCCTGTTTTCAAATTCTCTTTTTAACACATCTCATGTCCTTCACACTGAAAATCGTGTTGTATTAGTAATATTTTTTGAAATCTCTTTGTTTGTACGTCATTTTTTCTGTTTGAAAATAAAAGGAGGGTAGTATATAGATAATATTTAATACGGGTAGTTTGGAAATGTTAATATAGTACGTCAGTTTGTTTGAAACATCGGTGGTAGCATCAGTCATTTCAGGGTCCTACGCTAGAAATGTGTTTAGCAAACTGCTCGTGTATAACGTCCAGGCATGGCCTATCACACTTACTGCCGCACTCAGAGATGTCAATTAACTTTAAAGAGTACTTAAACACAAAAATTTATCAATCAAAACTAGACCATAGACCCGGCAAGAATAACGACTAGTTTTGATTGATTTTTTTTTGTATTATTATGTCCTCATTAAAGTTAATTGACGTCTGTGAGTGCTGCAGTTAAACACATTTCGACGATACACCAGCCGAGCCGCCCATCTCACGGTATTGGTGATGCAAGCCCCCCGCTTGTCATCTCAATAACAAACCACAAGCTTTCATTATCGCTTACAAAGTCCAATATTGACGTTTCACAAAACTAATTGATATGTGTAATACTTATATATGTCTATTTATATTTTTTTTACAAATATATTCAAGTATGTATTCTAAAATCGCACTCCTATATTCATGCCGTCTTATTCACCTAGTCTTTCCATCTTATCTCAAAGTCAATGGCACTTCAGACAACACAAAATTGTCAAATTTCTTCAGTCGATTGCAACCTTAATTTGTTGGCAGTAAAGCACAAAGTCGATTGAGAAAATATGACATTTTACGAAAGCCTGACGTCCTTTTGACTGTACTTAAGGTGTTTATGAATAAAGGGGCCTTTATATTCATGTTAAGCCAATATTTTGAAAGCTTATGGGTTACCCGCTGCCGCTGTGGCATGACGCTTGCTGTCGCATCGCATTCCGGTTTTTCCTTATAACTAATTTAGTTGGCAACCCTAAGCCTTAGGCACGATACACGTTAGAGCTATTGTAGGGAGGTGTGGTCCAGAGCCGGTACATTGCCTAAAATGGACACTCGTGTATAAAACCATTCGGAAGGTGACTTATCTTAATTATTGGCAAATAGTTTTATGTCCGAGGAAACCGCTTTATCAGCTATATCTTTTGTGACCATTCTTCTGAATATATTTTTCCCCTAACCGTTTTTTGCCTTTTACTAGTTTATTAGTCGTTTTTCTTTAGAAAGAGAAATACTCTAACGTGTGTGTGTAATTTAATTTGGATCCATTATGATAGACATAAATTGTGACAAGGCGTAGGGGAATGTAGTCCAACGCGAATATACTGCGGTAATATAGACCATATTACTCTTGGGCATAAAACCATTTTTGTAGGTAAATGATATATTGCTGTCAGACCCATTGTAGCTCCTTTGAGGAGGTAGCTGAAAATTCGAGTTCTTACCTGATCCCATGAGCTTATGAAAATAATTATATACGGATTTTGATAGTATACCCGCTCTAGGCCACTTTCCCCTATGTTTGTTGTTACCATTCTTACGGATATACTTAATTTTATTTATTAATGTTGAATTTCTGGGTAGCGTTATGTACCCGTGCACATACTACCAATATAATATTATGATGTGTGCTGTATGTGAGATTTTATACTATAACTATATTATATAGTTGAATAACTAACCGTTTCCAACTGAAACTGTATGTATATATATATATTATTAAAATTTAAATAGTTATTAAGATAACAACATTCCTGGTATACACTTGCGTTTGGAGATTGAAATAAACACTCTCGCTCTTCTTCTTCATAATTTTCTATGATCATTATATGCTATACACTGACGTCGTCGGTGTATACATTGTACTTACTCGCTAACCCATCTGGCATTGAGCTGTTGAGTTAATTTTATATCTATCTTCATCCCCCCCCTTCTCTACTTTGGGCATCTAGCTAACCAATACGGCTTAAACCAGTGGTTTAATAATTCTAACACCGAGGTGCTATTTTTATATGCAATAAATACATGAAAATATATTAATTTACAGCCAACAGTATGTCAGGTTACACAAAGCTGACAAATTATGTTGATCATTTATTTTGAACTTTATCTTTTTTTTTCAATCGTAAGGTTGATTAAGAAAGTAATAATAGAGTGCGCGCCTGATAAGTCTGCGCGTGAGGGGTGGCACTGCTCGCTAACATTGACACTCCTAGACAAACAAAATAGTAGACGAAGTTTTAGTTCCAATTTTAACCACGCGCAGACTTATCTGGCGCGCAATATACTATATGGTTTTGTACAATTTTACGCCCTGTTCACTGTAGGTTTGTAATACTCTGTTCTAAAACAATTGTCGATTGTTCTATGGCCATAAAGTCTGGTGTGGTAGTAACCGATTGTGTTTTGCGTAGGTGATGGTGACGAACGTGACGTCACTGCTGAAGACAGTCAAGGCTGTGGAGGACGAGCACACCAGAGGCACTAGAGCACTGGAGTCTACCATCGAGGCGATATCGCAAGAGATTGAGGTAATTACACACGGCCTTATTAATAAACACGGTTTAAGTATAGACTACTTAGTCAGTGTCTTGTCTCTTTTCTCGCATTCAAAATCATGTTTGTGAGACGAAGACAAAGCGCGGTATAGCTATTCCATGTTTACTACCAGTTTAGACAGTACCTTATTATAAAACATGTACTAAAGTTAGTCCTAGTTTAAATCTGATGCTGTCACTTTTATATGCTGAATGAAAGACAGAGTTAGCATCATTTTTAAACCATGACTCACATTAGTCCACGTTTTATAATCAGGGGGACAGAGTCTTATTGAAATTAAATACAAATATGGTTTATTCACTGAAGCTTATCATTACAATTACACTCTTGGAGCGTCAAAGAAATACGTAAACATTAGAAACTTGTGTGTCAAAGTCAAAAGGTTTCTTATATGATAAGCATCGTTCGCAAACTACCAGAAGGTCTAATTACAATCATGAATAATCGTTTCTCAGGTCCTCCTGTCAGACAGCCCACCCAAAGGCACGGCCACCGCGGAAGACCTGATCCGGTGCACGCGCCAGATGACCACGGCCACTGCGAGGGCGGTGGCCGCCGGCAACGCCAACGACCAGGACCAGCTGGTCGCCGCCGCCAACCTGGGCCGCAAGACCGTGCTCGACCTGCTGGTCGCGTGCAAGGTAGAATGAGCTTACTGTACCGTAGCAATAAGTTCGGCTTTTGTCCGTGTGCTTTTTTTTTGTGGACAATAAAATTGGATGCGCGCCTTGGCCTTAGAAAGATTCGCAATCAAGGTAGAATAAGCATACGGTACCGTAGCAATAAGGCTGGATTTTGCCCATGTGTTTTTGTGTTCTTGGTCAATAAAATTGGCAACCTGGGCCGCAAGACCGTGCTCGTGCGTGCAAGGCAGAATATGCATACGGAGCCATAGCAATACTACCCGGTTAAAATATCTGTAGACCTGGCGTTGATGTAGTCACGTCGACGCTACTGTACGGTGTGTAAAACAAGTGCCACTATTAACTTCCATTTCTTTTACTTGTGGTGTCTGTTATTATTAAATTTTGGTGATTGATTTAAAGGTGTTGCGTTGGGAATGGGGAGGAACTTGACATTCTAGCCAGGGGGTAAAGTTTGATTTTTTTCCATTTTCAATCTATTCTGGACAAATCGAGAACAATTTATTTCGAAGGAAAACCGTTCGAATTACTTCGAGCGGTCGGCAGCGGTTGAAATTTAAACTTGAATTCGAAATAATCTCGTATATGGCGAGAAATGGCCCCTAGGTCTACACATATTTTAACCGGGTAGTAAGTCCTTATGTTTTTTGTGTTCATGGGCAATAAAATTGAATATTCGCCTTGGTCCTGGAAAGAAGGCACCGATGTCCGTCACTTTTAATTTGTTCAAGAATACAATAATATAAAAACTGAATACTAAATGCCTCATCGGTGACGTCAATTAACTTTAATGAGTACTTAATACAAAACTAGTCGCTCTTCTTGCCGGGTCTAAGAACTATTTTTGAATTGACTTTTTTGTATAAGTACTGTATTTGATTTTATTTTATTATTGGTTTTTTAAGCAGTGCTCAAACTTAAGCAACGTTTCTGTATTCGGGGGTAATTGTTGTACCAGTCGGATATATACATAAATCACGCCTATATCCCCGAAGGGGTAGGCAGAGGTGAACTAGCACCCACGTTTCGCCAATTATGTTAGATCCCATGTAATAGGTGGCGAGCCTTTTGTCATTAATCGGGCACAAAAGT
>CAWVPI010000038.1:0-19277 GCA_963931975.1 Cataclysta lemnata
ATCTCAAGTTCCGCAGTAGCTATGTTTGACGCGAGTAAGTGGGTCGCCGCGAACTAATTCGTATTTCCGCTGTGCCCTTCTGTCGGAGTTTGATCTAATTTATCTTCTAAGCTCAATCCATTAGCGGTCCCTCCTGTGCTAACGACGAGTTGACAGCGGCCTCCGCGGCGGACGCCCGCCTCCGCTGCCACGCCACGGTTCGCCCGCGGTCCCTGCAATAAATAAACTGTCAATAGGCAAACATTTCGTTGTCTAAATTGCTCGCAGTTCACCACCAGAGTGTAATTAACGAAAGCCGACACACGTGTCCGATTCTCAGTGTTATACGTGCGCGTATACTTGTACGTATACAGTCGCGAGATTGTCCTTCCTTAGTTCGTTACACACGATCGTTGCGGTAGCGGTACGGGCTTGTTTTTTGAAGAAACCTGTTATGATTAATAATATGTGTAGTAGTAGGTACTGCAGTGAATCACGAACAATGTTTCAAAGGATGTAGTGATACTGATTATACGCCGCTGTCGGGTCGTGCCAGTTGTAAACAGATAATGTTGAACGTTTAATTTGTATTTGCAGCGTAGTGGACACGCGTGTGGAGCCCACCGCGTTTGTGTTTACGGAATTAAGAATTTAAGTAAGGGCCTCTCACGTTTAGTTAGTAGGACATTTTCGCACGAGGTCAATTTTATCGGTGACAATTTACTACAAGTTTAAAACGTTAACCATTAGGAACCTATACTGTCTCAAAGGTTTTCTTTTACTGTAAAATATAATAAAGTGTACACAAACAAAATACAGGTGTGAGTCTAATTAACTTAATTGTTAATTAATTTCATGTTTCATTTACTCGTATGTGCTCTCTCACTTCATTATGATGTTATTGTGATATTATTATGATTCATTAAAATTATTACTTTGACACAAACAAACACATTAAGGCGTCTGATGTCACAATCCTTGTTTAAAATAATTTATCATTGTTAAGAAACTCTACCAATATTCAATATACATCGTAATTACAAGGGCGATATATCACATGTATTAATAACAAGCTCGCCGCCTTGAATTCTAGTTCTGTTATGTTTAATATCGTAAGAAGGCTGACTTGTATCAGCGAAGGTTCTGTTTAAAATAAACGAATGCGTGTGTTCAATTGCAGGTGGAGGCGGGAGACGTATTGCTCAAGGTCAATGGGACTGATGTGAACCGGTTCACTACCCGCGAAGGTAAGGAATTCGCCATTTATCACGGGCACGGCACCTATCTATGTTACCCCTACGCTTTCCAATAATTAATTACTCCACAAAAGGAGTTTTGTCCAAGTAGTCGCCGTACCTATACTGAGTTTATTGAACAGCCACTGTGACTCTAGTCTAGATCATAAAGTAGTTAATGTAGAGCGCGCACTGGAAGTGGATAGGGGAGGCAACAAAGACGAGAGGCTCAATCTAATGTGATACATTTTACCCTGAGGCGTAGAAAGTATGAATATATCGCTTGAACCTCGTACGTGAGAGTCGGGACAGGGATAATATTGCTTTTTTACCCCACTGACTTTAAAACAGTTTTGTTCACAGTTAAACACGTAGAGTGGTCAATGTCTATGGCGCTGTTAACGCTAATTCAATGATCGCGTTAGGGCCGCGGCGCGCCCGGCACGCAATCTCGCAATTCACATTTCACACGTTCTCCACGAGCCTGTTTCACAGCCTTAAAATAACGAAATAGCCTCCTTCATATCGTCGATGTCCAAATTGATTACCAACAACAGCGCGCTATCAAGATATAATCAGTTCAGAATTTGTACCTACAAGTAATTCGCATTGTAGCGCCCAGAAGTTTTATAGCTTTGATTAAGATTTTCGATAGCTCACAGTAAATACGTTTAGCTGCCTCGCTTGTGTTTGTTCATGTTATCATGTGATTTATATTGGTTGTTACAGTTTTAAAATGCTTACGACTCTCATCGGATCCCGTCACTCTAAGACTGAAAAAGGGTGAGTGTCCTATTTTAAACTGGAGTTGTGGCCCGAAGTCGCCTCAGATGTTTGTATGAACTGTGACATTCGGGGGGCAACCGCGGAGCGCGGCGGCTGCAGCTAATAGAATTGGTTTATCCCCGAGCGGTTCGACCGCATTTGCGAAGTAAGCCTCCACAAATAAGAGTCGCAAACCGCGGAGTAATTCCATAATATAGGTGGGTCCCGGGATCACCTCGCTCACAGTGGCTTTGTTCCTTAATAATGTAATCTCGCCGTGCCTTTGCCAACGAAATGGACCGGGCTTTTCTCTGCTAGTTTCTATGTCTGATACGGCCATTTGTTGCTGTACGAGTAATGTGTGATAACAGCACCCAATGTTTTAGACCCGCAGATCAAAGCGAGCGTACGACGGTACCTGTCGGCGGCGTCAGAGCGACGCTCTAGTCCGCGAACCAACCACGATAAGTGAGTTTCATTTTTTTATATTGGGTATCCGTAGTGTTGTTTTTTGACTATCACACAGATATCCGATACATTCAAATTACCCTTAGTGCAAAGTGCTAATCTTAACAAAACTCCAACAGCCATATACTCAGAGACGTCAATTAACGTTAATGAGTACTTAAAACAAGAAAATGGCAATTCAAAACTAGTCTCTATTCTTGCCGGGTTTATGGTCTAGTTTTGATTGACTTGTTTTTATTAAGTACTCATTAATGTTAACAGACGTCTCTGAGTGCGGCAGTAAAATGTTCTTCCAAGAATGAACTATGAACCGTAATATTCCATTTCTATTATTAGAACTATGTGAGTAATTCTCGTCGATGGCAAAAGTAATTAGTTACCCAGAACCGGCTAAGTGTTTCTTAATTCAGAAGTGTAGATGGTATCGTCAGAAACATTACGTAGTTGCATTGCTTATGTAATTACGAAATTAAGGGTTCACGATCAAGTGAGCGAGGTGGGCGTGAGTTATATTAATTAATACCACACGGCATGCATGCACTGACGAACGGTGTTTGCTTACCACCCCCTTTTTGGTTTCAAATTTAATTTTAACCCTGGCCGGAGCGGAGTCGGGGCTCGAGTTGACAGCTGATTTCCGTTATTGATAACTGATTTTGGGGGCCCACGTGTGTAGGTCGTACGCCACCCTCCTCGCTGAATCACCGTGGACATGCGACAATGTCGATGCCAGTCGCGTATTACTACACCATGGCTATAGTTAGATAATATCTATATCATGCTCCCTATAAACATTTAGGGCTTGTACACAAAACTGCGATGCGACGTCGCGACGTAAAAATCTACGAGCTCCCACGATGCATAACAAAAACTTGCGAATTGATTCGCATCGCACGCAGCACTTTACGTTGTAGTTTTCTGCGTTGCGAATTCGAATCGCGCCAATTCGCAGTTTTGTGTACAAGCTCTTGATATGTATTTAAAAGTTACAATTTTGTACAATAAGAAATATTCATTTCTAACTTAAAAAATATTGGAAGTTATCACTTCATCTAATTTACATTCCAATTACATTTATTTGTCGATAGCAACCGAAGTTTTTGCTCTACTGTACTTCCAAAAAAAGTCTTATAATTTAATTTCTTGACTTTCTCGTGTTGTCAAGTCATCGGCCTTACGGGCACCGTTTGTTAAATCTTGTTGGGTGTATGGGAATGCTGTGTAAACTTCCTTATAGTAAGTCGTAGTCTCATCAATAAGGTCAAAATTCACAAATTTAAAATACGTTATAAATTATGAATGACACAATATACACTATGGCTGATACTTTTTGGGAAATTCTGACAGGTTTAATTCTGTTGATAATATTGAGCCACTGTGGTTTCCATAGTTGACTCTTGAGTACAGTTTAATTTTATTTGCCCACTTAATTTTATACGAATTTAATTATATTTTGTTAACAGTCAAGAAACTTCAATTTAATAAACAAAAAAAAAGGTGCACTGTAGAAAACATTGGAAATTATTTTAAATTTAGTCAATTTATAATTAATTGTGCACTTTAATTAATTAGTCAATCAGCTTTATTAAATATAATTATATACAAATTTTACATTCGTGTCACTTTCTATGAGAGCATTTGTCGATGGCGTTTATTATAAGGGAAGATGACTGAAGCAGTATTATTCATCATCATCACCAACCCTTTAATGTCCTCACTGTTGAGGCACAGGCCTTCCCTATGGATGGAAGAATATAGGTAGAATGGACCATAACTCACCACGCGCTGGCCCAGTGCGGGGTGGTGGGTTTTAACTGCAGATGCAGCGGGACCAACTGCTTAACGTGCCTTCCGAAGCACGTAGGAACTCGAGATAATAAATTTTCGGTCACCCATCCAATGACCGGTCTTAGCAAACATTGCTTAGTTTATGTAATCGCGAACCGAGCGCGTCATGCCATTGCGCTACCGAGCTCCTCAATATTATTATACTAGGTGTTACAGGCAGCTGTAGTACCTAATATGGGTGTTCAGTTGATGGCCTGTTAAGTCTGCATAGCTCATAATTTTAGCTATGTTATATTTTACCCAGCAAACATTTATAACATAAACCAGATCACCGCCGTCAAGCAACTCGTCGAGCAACGGGTCCAGCAACGGGTCGGGCGGCGAGAGTGGCAGCTGCGAGGCGCTGGTGCGCGGCCGAGGCCCGCCCAAGTTCGAGGCGTACATGATGACCGGCGACCTCATGCTCAACCTGTCCAGGCTCGAACACCCCCACCATAACCACCACGTGCCTCCGCACAGAACACACTACCATCGGTTAGTTTGATCACCGTGCGACCTCTAGTGATCAATCTATTCGAACGAGGAGAACACAATACTTTTCTTACATTTGCTTGACACGACGGCCGCCATGTTGTTTACGAGTCAGAGAGAGTTTACGAGTCGAATACGTCAGTTTCGTACACTAGTATTCTATTTGTTCGAATAGATTGGACACTGGTCTAAATGGACGTATGTACAGAAAATATTCAGAGGGTAAAATGATATTGCGTAAAACCTGTTGCCAAGCCAATCTTATGTATCGTCGGCGTGAGATATGAAAACCCCTACATTCAATGTAGGGATTTCATATATGTCATCAGAATTGATTCAAAACATCATCTCGTACACTGAGATACAATTCCCGGTGAATGGCAACAGGCTCGCCTCATTATTACCTGAAATAAGCTGGCGAAACGGACGTGTCGAAACATCTGCCCCTTAGGGGAAGAAAAGCGTGATTCGTGTAATGTATCTATCAAAAATGTTACTTTACGGGCAGGTATAACTCGACGCCCGCGTCGCCGAGCGAGTCACGGTTATGCGGGCGCGCGGATCTCACGCAACGACACAACTCCTCCCCCGACACCGGCCTCATCGGGGATCACTCTAATAAATTGTACGTATTACATCTGTTGTTTGTACAGACACCGCCGCCGTGTGGTGACGGCAGATTGGAATACAATTGTCACCATCCCCATCTCTCCCGTGGGTGTCGTACAAAGCGACTTAGGGCAAAGGCAGTGATGAGTAATGGGCAGCAGTATTCCTTTATACCACCTAGCACAATATACTACGATTTGTGTGCCTGGTAGATAGGCTCGCTACCTATTACATGGCGTAATACATAACATAACTGGCGAAAAGTGAGTGTTTACATCACCTCTGCCTACCTCTTCGGGGATATAGGTGTGAATTATGTGTATGTTTATTATACAGACAGTGAGTCTAGTTGCAATGCAGCATACAATAACTTCACTTGCCATGTTCTTATGTATCCCTCTCCTGCCCCTCTACAACGGCAACCATGCTAACATAATAATAATATTATATCTTACTATGGTATTATAAAAAAAATGTTGTGTGGTCAACTCTAACGCAATGACACAACTCCTCTCCTGATGCCGACCTCATTAGGGATCACCAATAAATTGTACGCATTACGTCTGTTGTTTATACACATACGGTCCACAGTTAGTCAAAATAAATGTAGTTGAATATGCGCTGTAAAAAATAATTGCGTGTCGTTTTACTTCTGAAGCGTAGGGCTCTGACACGTTTAGTATCAACTTTAGTTTCTTCATCAGCGCTTCGTTGGCGGATCGTGAGTGGATTTTCAGGGTTCAGGTGAAACATTTATAAAATTTAACATCGTATATAAAATTTAACATAGTTTATAAACGTATGGTGCAATAAAGTACATAATTTGATTTGAATTTCGGAGACACACAATTATAGACCCTATTCTCCTATGGAAACGCGGGTTTTCCATGTCTAGCGTTTTGACGATTCGTAAATGTATTCTGTATTGTAATCAACATTAATCATCTACCAATAATCAACGAATTTTTGTTTGATTTAAGTTGATTTTACTCTCCTGAATGGAATGTAGATTTAGCGAAATTAATTGTTTGATGATTAATGCTGATAACGATTCTATCATTATTTGTTTTTAATTCAAGCTGATACAACTGTGCCAACATAATATGGTATCGTCTTAATAATATTATTGTTATGTAACATTTGTATTTTGAGACTGGATTAAATTTATTCAATATATTATTTTAGATTTATATCTCAGCCCGCTTCGCCGGCGGGCGGTGGCGGGGCGAATACGGGTGCCAGCGAACTGACGAGGCCTTCGCACACGGTACGGACTTCCCGATCAGAGGACCATTTGCAGGTATACACTCGCAGAATATATGATTGTTATACCCATTTTTACAGCTTTTCGATGTCATGATGATAGATAGACATGTTTTAACACGGATATAATATTTGATTTTAATTTTAACATTATATAAATGTTAGAAAAATTAGTACAAAGATTTTGATGGTTAGAAAAAGAATTTCGAAAAATTATGATCTTGAGGCGGGAATCGAACCCGCGTCCGCTGCTATCCGGGCAGGTGCCTGACCGCTCGGCCACCCAAGACACTAACTAACTTGCCGAAATTCTTCTAACAACGTGAAGTGTAAAGGTTAGAAGAATTTCGGCAAGTTAGTTAGTGTCTTGGGTGGCCGAGCGGTCAGGCATTCGATTCCCGCCTCAAGAACATAATTTTTCGAAATTTTTTTTCTAACCACCAAATTCTTTGTACGAATATAATAAATATTATCAAAACTACTTTATCATCAGGGGCCTTTTTGTTAGACCTCTATTTTATTAGTCTTACTAATGTATGAACCATTAAACTAGCCTAATCAATTAATGACCAGCCCCGCTAGATAAATGGCCAATCTATTCAAACTAATAGAATTAAAATATCATCATCAAAATGATAACTACTCTTATATTTGACACGACGGCCGCCATGTTTTTTTCTCTGTAATTGTGAACAATCTCGCTCCATCTTTAACATAGGCCGGTCTAGATTGAACCTGTTTTACACAAATGATATCTAGTGCTAAACTGCTATAAAACAAAGTACTAAAGTAAAACTTAAAATGTCATGTGATGTGTTTTAATTCCTCTGCCTACCCCCTTCGAGGATATAGGCATGATTTATGTATGTATGTATGTGATGTGTGATCTAGAAGGAGTGGTCACTGAGTGCGGTCGGAGCGGACTTGGAAGAGGACGTGACGTCATCGCTGAACACGCTATTGGACGCGCGGCCCGAGTCGGCCACGCCCGCTTCTCGGCCCACCCCGCCTCCACAACCGGACAGGTAATATTTCATTTGCTCTGGAGGTCTTACTGTCGCACTCAGAGGCGTCAATTAACTTAAAAGAGTAATTAATGTCAAAAAAAAATATTTAAATCTAGATCATAGACACGGCAAGGAAAGCGACTAATTTTGAATTGTAATTTTTTTTCACATTAAGTACTCACTAACTTTAATAGACGTCTCTGAGTACGGCAGTTGGTTAACTTCGTTTCTTAGTTTTTCTAATTTCTTTGCCGAGTGGTGATGAAATTTTGATTTCTATCTTGATTGATTGATTGATTGATTGAACGATATTTATGCCCTGTCGATATTCAAGTAAAAGGTTCCAATTCGGAATTTTGTATAAAAACTCTCAAGTTTGATTCCTGGCAGTTATATACGAGTACTCAAGATTTACAGTGTCTTTATTCAGTGTTTAGGAACTTAGGATGTCTTAGGCTTAACATCAAATAGATATGAGGTCAAAAAATATTGAGATCTTATGTCATTATTATGTATTAAAGTAATTATTATTATGATGATTACAGAATCGTGTGGACGTACAACGCGCCCGTATCGAGCGCGTCCGAGCGTACACAGTGTAACGGTTCAACCTCCAATTCCAACTCCATATCAGACGGCATGTCACAAAGGTACTGTCTACGTTACATACATTGATCATCGCAAAAGTTCGCAAAAGACGTTCATCATCATCGACGAAAAGTTCATTTATAAGTTTATACGAAAACGGAACGACTAACTTTTTGGCTCATTTCGACCAATTTAACATCGACTAGTTGAATTCACAGTCGATTATTTTCTTTGAATTTGTTATTTCAATTAAGAAAATAAATATTAGAAAAATAAAAAGTCCTAAATCAGAAAGTTTTTAATACTAAAGCTATTACGGAATGTTTACGCCCCCAAAGATATCCAACTTCTGATGTATGGTTGTGTTTTGTAATCCTCACTTAAATAATTTTTTTAATGGCAGATCGTCCTCTCCCGCGTCGCCTACGTCGGCATCTTCGTCGGTGATGTCGCCGCGGGCCACGCAACACTTACATCATCGACCGCTAAACGGTAACATCATCTGTCTCTTTAAAAAGACAAATTTATTAAATATTTTTTTTTATAGGTATATACGCCGTATGGTGACAGCAGAGTAGAATACAATTGTCACCACCCCAAATCTCTCCCGTGGGTGTCGTACAAGGCGACTCAGGATAAATCAGTGCTGAGGAATGGGCAGCAGCGTTCCTCTTATACTCGTACAACCTAGCAATTTACTGCGACTTTTGTGCCCGATAAATGGCAATAGGCTCGCCACATGGGACTTGACATAATTGGCGAAACGCGGGTGCTGGTTCACCTCTGCTTACCCCTTCGGGTATATAGGCGTGATTTATGTATGTATGTTGTTTTTATAGCTGGTCCTTACCTATTCTTGTTGTGATGGATGTATGGATAAAACGGTAGTGGATGGTTTGATGACGTCTGACTAGTATGAATGGCAGAACATACTGCGGCATCTGAGCAGGATAACCATAAGACTAGTAGTATTACTACCATCAATCTCTAAAGAATTACCTAAGTAGGTATCTCCTAAGCAAAGTGATCCCCTAAACCACCGCTTTACTTAAATTCGTTTTCACCAAGCTAGGGAACACTTTTTAGGGGTTGCCTAACTAAATGACATACTATTGATGGCAAACATCGTACTTTCTATTAAAATAAACTTTTAGGTGTAATAATTCTGTTAATTAACTAAAATACAATAAATAAAAATATTGGAAACTATTTATAAAGTAAACAAAATCTTTAAATGATTTATGCCGTCTATTTTATACATTTTATAGCGTATTTATAAAGCTGTATGGCATGTTCCTTGGTCTCATAGTAAATTCTCTATTACCTTTGTATCATAGCAACGCTTGTATATATCGATTATTGTCAGTTTTTGTCATATTACGATAAAACTGTCACTTAATTATGACATACATACTTACATAATTCACGCCAATATCCCCGAAGGGGTAGAGGTGAACTAGGTGCTAGTTTCGCCAATTAGGCTAGGTCCCATGTAATAGGTGGCGAGCCTATTGTCATTTATCGGGCACAAAAGTCGCAGTATTTTGCTAGGTGGTAGGTATAAGAGGAATGCTGCTGCCCATTCCTCATCACTGATTTATCCTTAGTCGCCTTGTACGACACCCACGGGAGAGGTTTGGGGTGGTGACAATTGTATTCTACTCTGCCGTTACTACACGGCCAACTTAATTATTAGGGGTACCCTTAGGCGTTAAGGGTCACCTATGTGTTCGTGAAACGAAAAATTTCATTAAGGGCCACCTAAAACTAATTAGGGGTCCCGTAAAATTTAGGGATTGATGGTGAAAACGGGCATTAATTCCATAAATATCATCACCAGCCCTTTTAATGTCCCCACTGCTGGGGCACAGGCCTTCACTCCTGATGGAAGAATATAGGGAAAATGGGCCATACATAACCCATTGAACGACCTTATTAGAAAATACCCCAATGTCCGCTAATACTGTCTCTTACAAATCTATGCCAATACTTATTTCTAACTGCTACCGTTCCCACACAGGCGACATGAGCCTGTCGGAGGCGGTGTCCAACTTGTCCAGCCCGGACTACCAAGAGCAGGACGAGGTGGTGGGGGCGGCGCGCGAGTGCCCACGGATGGAGCTGTCCGACGCGTCCGACTCGGACTCCACCATCCTGGTGTCGGAGCCCTGCCACAAGCGGGCAAAGTCCGGCACTCCTTCCGCGTCTGCGGCATACAGCGACCGCGGCAGCGACCTCACGCTCAACGGGGATGACTACAGAATAGTCATACAGGTACATAAGTCACGCCTATATCCCTGAAGGGGTGGGCAGAGGTGAAATAACAGCCACGTTTCGCCATATATTTTTGTTACTATGTAATAGGTGGCAAACTTATTGCCATGTCTCGGGCACATCAATAGTAGTATTGCTAGATGGTATAAGAGTAACGCTGCTGCCCATTACTCATTACTATCCTTCATACATACATGTCATACAGTGTTTACACTAAAATAAATAAATATAGATTATTCATATAATCATCATAAAGGGTGTTGTAAAATGTCGACTAAGGTATATTGCTCGGTGTATACCAATAAACACCTTGTGGCATCCGAATGGTGGAGGGCAAACCACCAACAACAGCAAACCCGAAGAGGGTTTGTGTCGGGCAGACCATCTGCCCTTTTAGTATATTTTGTATATACATATTTAAATTAAATAAATGTTTTATTATTACCTTATTTTTCGGCCTGTACATAGAATGGCTATATAATAACGGATAGGTATTACGCCAAAGTCAGCACTATTGCATCAGCAAATAAAAAAAAATGAAACATAACCTACAAGACTAAATTCCAATTTGTGCCAACACACGTGGGAGACCTATTAATCTTTTCACTGGTATACAAAACTTGACTAAGAATGCAAATTAGACGAATTAATAGAATTAACCGTAAAACCCACGCCTGGATATGACACGGTTCCGTCCTTAATTCATTTAAAAAGTACTTAACCTATACAGGTGAAGGGTCCCGACAAACAGAACGCGAATGCGAACGAAAATATGAACAACAACAATTGTAACAATAATAACAACAATAACAGCAGTAACAACTACTCGCAGAACGGCCGCGAGAACGGACACAATTCGCCGGAGAGCCAAGGGTACCAGGTGAGAACTTTGTTGATTACTAAACAGTACAAAGAATATGGTGCTTAGGAAATGTTCGAAAAATTATGGTCTTGATGCGGTACTTTTCTAAACACCATATTCTTTGTATTACTATTTTTTATAACATTTATATAATGTTCAAATTAAAATCAAAACAGTAACTAAACAGTATTACGTATTTGAACGAATGGAATACAAATGTCAATTTATGACAGCTTCTCTTATAAACGTCATGACGGTCGCCATGTTGATTTTCTCTGTAATAAATCAGTTTCAAACATTTGTATTCTATTCGTTCGAATAGATTGGCCACTTGTCTAGAGGGGCTGGTAATATGGGATAGCCTATTGCCACTTGCTAGAATCGCATTGTTGCCGGATTCGGTAGGAGCCACCATCGTACAACCGTAGGGCATGATAAGTCTTATGCCAATAACGAATAATCAACAATTAAAACGAACTCGTCACTTGAAGAAAATTCTATTTATAGAAGGCAATAGGCTCGCCCCCTATTACCTAAGAAAATGTGAGCTAAAAAAAATTACTAGCTAAACCGGCATAACAACGTTTGCCGGTTTAGCTAGTAATATATAAATGTTAGAAAGACCATTACAAAGAAAAGTAGACCAGAAAATGTGTGTTTGGACTCTTTTTTAATAATGTTAATGTTCAGTTTCTGCTCAAGGAGCTCGGCTGCGGTTCGGACGGCGGGTCGGACGAGGGCTCGGACGGGGACTCGCTGCACTCGTTCCACTACAGCCCGAAGGCCGTGGACATCCCGTCCGCCGAGCGGCTCGCCAAGCGCCTGTACCACCTCGACGGGTTCAAGAAGTCTGATGTCTCCAGGCATCTCAGCAAAAAGTAAGATATCTATTCATTTTGTTAACATTCTGTTCTCATTTGCGATTTGCACAGTTTTAAACAGACCGATGAGTAGGTTGTTGGTATGTTAGAAATAACTCTGTATAATATATTTATGTCACACCTGGCCATAAAGTGGCCTTTTTCGCCCCGCTATGGTGATCTTACCTCGGGCGATAAAAAAGAAAGCGTCAGATCGCATATTTATCGTAAAATACTTGCGTTTTGAGACATTCTTTGTTTTATCGTAGTAGATTAATACCCAGAGTATTAAGTCCGAAATATTAAATTGAAATTGTAGCTGACCTCTGATTTTGTGTTATTATTATTAAATAGAAATAATTACTGACCCCTGTGTGGAGAAATGGGAAGGGGAAGGCCTAGGCGGATCTTTCATAATCAATATGAAAGTCTATTAAAAAAGGGCCAGGTCAAGAGTACCCGAAACCGACGGGCATGCATGAAGAGATTGATGAGATTGGATGAAGCGAAAGGAGTATGTAAGGATCGTAGCACGTGAAATGAAGTGATCTCTGCCTACCCCTGTGGGAGAAAGGCGTGACATATTATGTATGTACCCCTGATTTCGTGTTGCACTTGTAAAAATGGTTGGCAACCCCCGCAGCAACGAGTTCTCCCGCGCCGTCGCCGAGGAGTACGTGAAGCACTTCGAGTTCGCGAGCACCACCCTGGATGCGGCCCTTCGGTCGTTCCTCGCGCGGTTCGCGCTCAGCGGCGAGACGCAGGAGCGGGAAAGGGTGCTGGTGCACTTCTCCAGGCGCTACCTCGAGTGCAACCCTGGCTCGTTCAACTCTCAAGGTATGACAAATGAGACGATAACTCTTAGCATTCCACTGTTTCACCGTGCCTGTGCCGCAAAAAGCTTGTAATATTACAGTATTTCGCAGGCATATAATAGAAATTAGTTACATACAATACATACATAAAAAACAGAGGTGAATTAACACCCAGGTTTCGCCAATTATGTTAGATCCCATGTAAATTGCCATATATCGGGCACATAAATAGCAGTATATTTCTAGGTGATTTATGAGCAATGCTGCTACCCATTCCTCGTCACTGTTTAAGTGGGAGAGATTTGCGGTGGTGACTTATTGTATTCTGCTTTGCCGCGTCACCACACGACTTTAATTAATTAATTATTAATTGAATTTGTTCCTGTTACATATTTATTATGTTGTAATCTTTATATCCCTTCAACAAACAATAATATACGCTGAACAGCACGTCAGGCTACCACAAAATTTCAAATTTTCTCAATCGACATTGTGCTTTACTACAAACAAGTTGAGGGTTAGAATCGATTGAAGTAATTGACAGTTTTCGATTGTCTGAAGTGCCGTTCACCGTACATAATGGCTAAGGCGGCCCGTACGCAGTCAATCTCCGGGCCGCCAATCTAATTCGTTCACAATCAATCTGGATCGTGATCATTGATTTTACTCCGCGGAATGCGATAACTGATTTTGCTCCGCGGATCGCGATCGACATTGACTGTGTACCGATCGCCTAAGATGGGCCTTAATTAATCGCGCCTTGTGTATTGCAGACGCGGTACACACGTTGACGTGCGCCATAATGCTGCTGAACACGGACCTGCACGGATGCGGCGGCGGCTCCTCCTTCCGCCGGATGACGTGCGCCGAGTTCATAGACAACCTGGCCGAGCTGAACGACGGCGACCACTTCCCGCGCGACACGCTCAAGCACCTGTACCACGCGATCCGGACGCAGCCGCTACAGTGGGCACTGTATGTATTGCACAATTCACTAATTACACGCATATCTTTATGTATTGGGCTAAGCTAAAATATAAACAGCTCACTTCACCATGGAAAAAATATATAAATAGACACTACATCGTCGTTGTCAAACCATAATCTGCTATGTGCAAAAATTATACTTTTGAGATATTCACAAAAAACATATTTGACAATGTTCTAGCCACTGTACATGGCATATTTTATTAAGAGGTCGTAGTCCAACAAATATTGCTCATAAGGTGTTTTCATGCGTTAAATAGGGCAGTGGACTATCCGCTAAGGTTAAACTGGTGAAATCTTTTAAAAGTGGTTCATACCAGATTTTGGTTTGACAACGCCGACATTCTGTTTTTTAGTATTGCAGCATTCACTAATTACAGGCATCGTCATCATCACCATTCCCTTATCCCATCCTGTCTGGGGTTGATACAGTATGTCCTTTTTCTCCAGTCTCTTCTGTCACAAATGACACGCATAATATGTTTATGTATTGGGCTAAGCTAAAATATAGACTTTATTATGGAAAACGATTTATAAATCTGTCTATTTATATGCTGCTTTTGGATTTACACTTTTCAGTTTTGTCCTTTTTGACAAAACCCTTACTTAAGTAGAAGTGTTTTGTTTAGTTCTTTATTGTGGTATTGCCATCTGTCAAAACAGTATAGTAAGTGCGATTCATGAAAATCGGGGCCACATTATAACTTACACATATTATTGTTTGTTTTTTATTTCAACATTGTATAAAAGTTAGAATAATTATTACAACACACAAACATATACATTAACATATTTAACAAACAATATCACAAGAATTTATAAAAATTATCAGAGACAGCATAATTTTTGTTCAATAAAGTTCAAAGTCACAAACTGGCTGATTTTAGGGATTAATTTTGTGCTTTAGGTAAAAAAGAAATAGCTTATATCAATTAGAGAAATTTTACATATTTGTATGTTTGAGTCCGACTCCCGTGGGGGTCGTACAAGGCGACTAAGGATAAAACAGCGATGAGGAATGGGCAGCAGCGTTCCTCTTATACCACCTAGCAACGTACCTACTGCGTCTTTTGTGCCCGATAAATGGCAATAGGCTCGCCACCTATTACATGGGACCTAACCTAACATAATTGGCGAAATGTGGGTGCTTATTCACCTCTGCCTGCCCCTTCGGGGAGATGGGCGTGATTTATGTATGTATGTTTTCTGTACTTCATTTGTTATTTTTTCATCATAAAAAGAAACGTATGATTCGCCTTTAGCGACGGCGAGTCGGCGGCGTCGACAACACCGGGAGGCGAGCGGGCAGGTGGCGGCGGCGGGGCCGTACTCGGCTCGGGCACGGGCAACCCCTTCCTGGACGTGCCCGACCAGTCGCGCGCCGTCGAGTACAAGAAAGGCTACGTCATGAGGAAGTGCTGCGGCGATGCCAACGGGAAGAAGAGTGAGTGGACAACTTTTAAATGCCCATACCTTATTATGTCTTATTTTGTCTGTGTAATATCTTGTGCACAGTTCCTTTATTTTTATTTGAACATTAACAAAACTACATATCAAGTCTGAAAAATTACACAGTTGAAATTGGAATAACTGGATCTCTATAGGTGTACATTGTCTACATTGGTGGTATATAAACTATGTGGTATTAGTTATATAAAATAATATATGGATGAATATCGAAATCCTTGCTTACGTAACCTGAAGACTTTTGCTCATGTAATATTTAAAATATATACATATTATGTAGAAAAGTTAATACAACTAATAATATTATTTCCACCAGCCCCTTTCGGCCGACGCGGTTGGAAAATGTTCTATTGCACGCTGCGTGACCTGGTGCTATACCTACACAAAGACGAACATGGATTCAGACGAAGCCAGATGTCGGATAATTTACACAATGCTATTAGGTGAGAATTATTACACAATTTTATACAACCCTATATCTACATTGAAGTATGTATAAATGTCTCGATACATTTGAAAAATTATATTGTGCTCTTGATTACATTCCGCTGTCATATTCCGGTTTGAATAAAAAAAAATGAAACCAAAGCGTGTAGTACTTTTGTAGTACTTGTCAGCTATTACATATATATAGTACATGTGTGTATGTATGTATGTATATATATATATCATTTGATGTTCCAGAATACACCACGCGTTAGCGACAAAAGCAACGGATTATACGAAAAAGCAACACGTGTTTAGATTGCAAACTGCAGATCAGGCGGAATATTTATTTCAAACAAGGTATGAATATAATCATAAATAAATTAGTACAATAGAATGTGCTTAGTATAATCTTATATAAATCAGTACAATAGAATGTGCTTAGTATTAAGTACACTGAAAATATTTGGCTATTTAAGAAACTTAACCAGAAATTAACGTAAACTTATGAATTTAATATAACCTAGACCTTAATAGCTTGTCTAGAACTTACGTAAAGTTCTACACTGGACGTGTGTCAAAGGCGGCTAGCTCTCACAGAATCTTACCAAATATGGCTGGGCAGAGAGAGAAGTAGGAGTGGCGAAGGTGAGTGACGACATGTGGTGAAGGGGCCCAGTAAACCTACACTTGGGTCACAGGGCCGAGGCGCAGCTACTGACTCCCCTCTCTGCCAGACCAGCACAGTCCATGCTAAAAGTTTTTCATATTTATAAACCGTCTGTTCACTTGTTTTATATAGTGATAATTTGGGGTGGTTTGTCTTATTTTGAAACTTCTTAATCATCTTCATCACACTCTTTTTTTCTTGATTGCCATATACAATATTAATTGTACACAGAAAAAATATTTTGAAATTATAATCGTATTCCATTTATCATAATTGTTCTTCAGAGGAGCTCGCTACCGCAGTGGCATAGCGCGCTTGGCCTACGATTGCGTAAACTAAGCAATGTTCGCTAAGGCTGGGCATTGGATGGCTGACCAAAAATGTACTATCGAGTTCGTCCGTGCTTGGAAGGCACGTTAAGCCGTTGGTTCCGGCTGTATCTGCACTCTGCAGTCGTTAATACCCACCAACCCACACTGGGTCAGCGTGGTGGGTTATGGCCCAATCTCCCTATATTCTTCCATCCATAGGAAGGCCAGTGCCCCAGCAGTGGAACATTAAAAGGCTGGTGATGATGATGATGATAATTTTTCGGTTAGATTCTTTAGAAAATTATGTTGGTAAATCTGGTAATACTGTATCTTATGTTGGTAATTCTGAATAAATAAATAAAATGTTAATATTCTTGATTGTTCGCAGCGACTCGAAGGAGCTCTGCTCGTGGGTGGAGACTATAAACTTTGTGTGTGCGGCGTACTCGGCGCCGCCTCTCGCGGGGGCGGTGGGTTCCCAGAGGAAGTTCCAGCGGCCCCTTCTTCCTTGTACGCACACCAAGTTGAATATGGTCAGTCAAAAAATGTAACCTATTTAAAAAAAAAATTCTATACTCGAAGAAGTATGCAGAGATCATTGACACCTACATTTCGTCTTGCTTTCTTAAGTTCTCCGCGCCTATTGCCATCTTGGAAATATCTACCACCGGGCATGTTAATGTTGTTTTTGCTTATTGAACAGTCGGGGGCAAAAAATGTTTACTACCTTAAGGATTACAATTGCATGCACACGTTTAGGTCACAAGTTCTAAATGTCTATTTGATAATATATATTTTTTAATGATCTGACAATCAATCGCTCTTGGAGATGGACTGACTACTATCGAGGTTTAGTATTAGAAAACCTTCTTTCTTTTACTAAGTAACTTGATATCGCATTTTTGAATTTAGTGAAAAAAGTGTGATAGAGAATCTAATTTCAAAACTGGTTAACATATTCTGAAAAAAAGCGCTGTATACTGTAGCTACAAATCCACAACTCGTCTCGTAGAGTTCAGCAAATTTGTGTCAGTTTTAAGTACTGTATCAGCTCTCTTTAATATCAGATACAAAGGTAAACAACTGCCAATATCCTTCCCGCCCATTTGAATCTGACATAACTAGCGAAATGCGGAGGGGTCTCAGGCTTACCTAATCTTCTAACGAGACGTACAATATGAAGCTCCTATAGTCCGACAAGATCATGCGCGACCCTCCTGCGGTATGAGATGGTAGCGGGGGCGGGTAATGCGGGGGGAGGGAAAACTCGTTCCTCCCCGCCTCGCCCGCCCCCGCTAACATCCTCTGTGCCCCGTCCCCGCCACCGTCTCGTACCGCAGGATGGTCGCGCACGAAGTTGTCGGACTATAATTAACGATAAATGTTTTCTTTGCATCATGTTCGTAGCGCGAGCAGCTCGCCGAGCACGAAGAGCGCGCTGCCCGACTTGAGGAAGAGCTGGCAGCGTTGCGGCACGCGAGAGATTCCTCGCCACACGCGCGCGACAAGGACCACTACCTCGTGCAAGAGGTACACACGTATACCTCTTCTTTTTCTCCCTGACCTTATCCTACTCTAAGTAGGGCCGGCACAAAATGTCATATTCTTTCACGTACACACGCATTCAAACATACATATATAACGGCTATTTATCTCTGAATGAATAAGCAGAGGTTTTTTGTTTTATTGCCATTTTACGGGCACGTAAGTCGCATTATGTCGCACATTATTCTTTCTTTCTTTGACTGTACCCTTTCCCCTGTAAATAATTAATTTTTGGTCACCCATCCAACGACCGGCCTTGGGCAGGAGCTCGCTAGCGCAATGGTATAGCGCGCTTGGCCTGCGATTGCGCGTGTGTGTGTTAAGAAATATTTATTAATTTACTAGCTGACCAGGCATACGTTGTTATGCCATATAAATTATCCCGAAGCCATGGTTACGTCACATGTTTGACAGGAAAGCCGTTTATATGGGAAAAAGAAATAGTTTTTACTATTTTACTCGCATTTTTCCATATTTTTCTTTTTTCTTTTTCTGCCTTGTCTGCCCAAGACAATAATTTCAAAACCAAAATCAGATAAATCGGCCCCGCTGTTCTCGAGTTTTAGCGAGACAAACGCACAGATTTTTTTTTTTGTATACAGGTGTAACAGAGAGGTGTACTCATATTTAAAGGGGTTATTCAGGCCATCAAACTGAACAACTTTCGCTAAGGAACCAAAATCGAAATCTCAAAAAAAAAACACTTCCTCATACTAAACCGAGAACCAGCTGACACAGTTTGTATGGGGGGAGGAATTGTTTATTTTTTCTGAGATTTCGATTTTGGTCCCTTGCTGTTACACCCAGTATAATATTAATTTTGTTCC
>CAWVPI010000039.1:0-13299 GCA_963931975.1 Cataclysta lemnata
AATCGTTCTTTACCATCATTAAAATATTTAGAAACCTATGATATTCAGGTCATCATCATCACTTTAATGTCCCCACTGCTTCTTCTTCTGCTTCTTTCATATCCTTCGGAAGGGAATAGGCCTTCCCTATAGATGGAAGAATATTGGGAGAACGGGCCACAACCTACCGCACGCCGGCCTAGTGCGAGTTGCTGCAGATGCAGCCGGGACCAGCCGCTTACCGTGCCTTCCTAAGCACGGAGGAACCCGAGACAATGAACTCGACATTTAGGATTTATTGCTGTATTTTCATTGTTTGTTTCTTAACTCAACATTTAGCAAAAATTATTAGAAGTTAAATGCAAAATAGGTAAAAAATTTCGATAGCTATTTTCAGTCTTCATGTTCACCACGTCAGGTTGTTATCAAACTGTAAAATTTTCTGCAACAAATTAAAAGTAAATAGGTCAGAATATTTGAAAACTGATGGGTACTTAGAATAAGTGTACCTACCTTATGACGCGCACTCTTGTGTTTTGCAGCAAGCAGAGAAAGCCAGAATCAGTGAAATCAATGAGAACGACGAAGCGGCGGAGAACGAGGTGTATCTCGAGGGTGAGTGCTGCACGATGCCGGCCTCCATGACTGAATATTTTTTTTACTGAATATAGGAGAAATGGGCCAAAACCACCACGCAGGTTAACGAATGTAAATGCAGTCGGGATGGTGGGCTTAGAATGCATTTCTTAGCACTGATTTTTCGGACTGGAGAAAATTCATTCTGGTCACCCATCATAATAATAGAGCTCTTTGCAGGGCAGGTGTATCATAGCTCGATGGCGAAGCATTTTGTTTGTTATTTGAACAATTATCTCTGTAAATGTTGAAAATTCGCGGTGACGGCGGAGCATAAACTTCTACTAATGGGGTTGGCACTTTTCACCTCCCGTGAGGGGTGACTTCTCTTTCTGGACCTGTAGGTTACATACATAATATTATCACACCCGGTGTCCCTCGCATAGTGGCGAGGTAGCCATCTATAATTACCAGAGAGGCACAGTATTGCTAGGTTGATATGAGAAGAACGCTGCTACCCATTACCCATCGCCCAAAGTCGCCTATGTACGTCCACGGGAGAGATTGGGAGCTTACCAAGAACTTCTAACATTTATAGTATACCTAGGTAATTAACAGAGAAAAATATAACTACATAATTGATTTAGGATAGTCCAGAATGACTAGAAAAAATTCTATAAAAAATGGTGTAATTTGAAGTGCAGTAGAATATAGGCTTGAGATGTGCCGTGTGCGTGGGCGCAGACCCACAGCACGTATAGTGTCCCTCTTGGCGCAGACCCGTGCGTGAAGGTGCACTGCAGCGCGGGCCGCGTGTGCGAGATCGACGAGCACGGCGAGGCCGTCTGCAACTGCATCAAGGAGTGCCCCTACGAGACCGACAGCCGGCGCAAGGTACGACGGGCATGCCCGTCTAGTCTATAATCAGTAGCTTATAAGTCATTTCCAAATGATACCCCATTTTAGGGGCACCACCAGCCACTTAGCTAGACAAAAGGCTATGGATGCGGTACTAAAAAAAATTAGACAAAGCAATATTGTAAATACTTCCTTTATTAAAAGCTTACCAATACAAACTATAGGGTAACCATATCATTACGGCAATTCATTGAATAAGCTTAATTTCTTTAAAATAGGCTTAAGCGGGCAATACGAGCATGCCTGTAGACATGCCCGTCAGACCTCGCTTCTTCCGTCACAGTCAGTCTGGCCTATAGAAGCGAGGTCCGGCGGTGAATTGTCCGCTTTAATTGAGCTTCGCTCGGAGTAATGAGCGTGACGGTGGCGGCGCAGGTGTGCACGAACCACAACGAGACGTGGTCGTCGGACTGCGAGGTGTACCGGCAGCGCTGCCTGTGCCTGGACGGGTCGGAGCTGTGCCGCGGCGCGCAGTACCACCACGTGCAGATCGAGTACTACGGCGCGTGCCGCGAGATGCGCGCGTGCAGCGAGAGCGACATGCTGGACTTCCCGCGGCGCATGCGCGACTGGCTGTTCAACATCATGCGCGACATGGCGGAGCGGCGCGAGCTGTCGCCGCACTACCTGCGCATGGAGCGCGAGGCGGAGGCCGACCTGGCGCGCCGCTGGGCCAACGCCGCCGTCTGGAAGTGGTGCGACCTGGACGCGCACGACAACGACAGGTGCGCCCGCTGCTGCGCGTTGACGCGCGCCCGTGACCGGCCTTAGCGTTCTTTAGCTAAATTCAATGCAACAATTTATATTGCAATTTTATGTATAAATATGGACGTTTCTTGATATGAAATGTATGTAAACATGTTTATATTTTGTAATCGACTTCAAGCCGGTGTTTTTCTTTGTATGTTTGTTACATCAGAAGTGAACCCATACTGGTAATTATTTTTTTGTGCCCCGTCGTTAGGTTCGTGTCCCGGCACGAGCTGTTCCCGATCCGCGCGCCGCTCATGTCGCTGGAGCACTGCATCGCGCCGTTCCTGGACCGCTGCGACCAGGACCACGACCACCGCATCACGCTCGCCGAGTGGGGGCAGTGTCTGCAGCTCGACGAGGTCAGTCGTGCGACCCACATAGAGGCCGGCAAGTTCGTGCGCGACCCTCCTGCGGTACGAGGCGGCCCGCCACCGCCTCGTACCAGGAGGGTCGCGCACCAACTTGGACTATAATGCCACACGTTATAAACTTGTCCTTTTAACACTGGTTAGTTCAACTGCCCGTAACACGGGCACATCTCCCGCGATCCGGCTTGTTTAGCCTAAGGTGGAGTCCGGCCATGGGTGGCTGGTGGGTTTGCCCCTAACACGGGCGTATGCCACGCATTGATATTGATATACTTGTACTTTTAACATTGGTTAGTTCAAGTTCAACTCACACTTGAGAGCCCCGCGGTAACATCGTGAGACACAAAAAAAATTATAGTTTTTGTACCAATGCCTCTGCGATCCGGGCAAATGCCCATACCACGCGACCAACCAAACAAAACGTTAGTTAACTTGCCGATATTACCGATTTTTCGAAATGTATAGTATATTCGGTAACCCTATGCCTGTAATGGTTGCAGTACGAGCTGGAGGACCGGTGCGATGAGTTCACGGAGGATGCGGCCGTGTAGCCTCCCGCCCGCTTCATACCTACTCATGTAACCAAAGTACTAAGCTAGTTAGTCTCACGTCCTAACATTGGGATTGTAACATTGTAAATAGGTATATTGTGATGATGTTTGTCGGTACTTACCAAATATGTACGTCTGCCAGTTTATTTTTTGATGTCGTCTTTCAATCAAAATGTTTTATAAAATAAACCAATAAATATATTTTTACATACTCTGTACTTTTTATTAATGCACCTACGATGGATCCTTACGCCCGCAAATTTATTTATTTAGAGGCTGGAAATAGGTATAGCTATAAGCCCCAGACTCCACCAAAGCGGAGATGGTCGACGCGGAGACGAGAAGAGATGTTTTGCAACAAAGGGTCAACCAAAGCTGAGCGGAGATGCGTATATTAGACTGTGTGTGCGATGTGCCGTTCAGTCGGCGGGCGCCAGCTACTATGCCCATTTGTTGAAACGTCTGGATTGAGTGTTCCAGTTTTTTTGGTCATAACAGCTTTAATTCAAGTTTTAGAAATTTTTGACCCCATGCAATAAGTTTTTAGATTTTTTTACAAAATTTCCTATAAATTTCGTTTAATTTACTAAAAGTTAAAAAAAAGAACACTCAATGCAGATGCACTTGCTTAATTTTGTGGATGGCAACCTTCAGTCCAGCGTATGTGTATAATAGAGGTAGGTATGCGCATACGACATTCGGAGTTCGCGAAATAGAGACTTATTGGAATCATATTTTTTTAAATAATTACTAAAGTTATGGATGTATGGACTAGATTCCTTTGTCTTACCCGAAAAGGGATAAAAATAAATAAGTGCTCAGCGGGTTTTTCAATTAGTGGCGTCCGTCAAAACTTTTGTTTCAATCATTTAAAAATTGTTTCAGAGTGGACTTAGAGCACTGGAGGCTTACTACGAGCTAATTTTGCAGGCCGCTATAAATTCTCATACTATGACCATCTTAAATCAGGACTTTCGCAGGCCTGCTTAGCTTGACGTCTTTAAACCGATTACCTTTTTTTTCCATTCTTACTTTACCATAATGCTATTGTGAGACTTGTCCCGTGATATCAGCAATGTATTAGTAAATAGTTCAGTGATCATCAATTTCAACTGTCAAAAAAAGTTAGGGAATACAATGCCTGGTGTTTGACATTAAGAATTTTATAGTGGTCTCCACCTCGTCAGTCGCCATCGTGACCCCAACCTTTGGGGTGGGACCATGTGGGACCCCAATATTTTATTGTAAAATTCATTTCACTCATTGTAATATGAAATAAATACCAAAGACATGGCTGCATAAGCTACATCCTTTTGCCTTCCCTGAGAAAGGGAGAATTAAAATCAAACAAATAGGTAATATTTTTCTACAACAAATCGAGTATTTTCAAAACATAAGTTACTATACCTAGCTGTTAAAGGTATAGGTACACAATACCTTGGTTGTAGGTAAATTATAAAACATTCATTTTATTTTTACTCGAATTCCTGATTATACTTTCTGTAGGCATATTCGCTAACTTTTTTTGACAGTTGAAAGTGATGATCACCGAACTATTTACTGATCCATTACTATTTTACTATAACCCTATTGTGACACTTCTCCTGTGAAAACAGTAATGGATAAGTAAATAGTTCGGTGATCATCACTTTCAACTGTCAAAAAAAGCGAATAGGCCTACTGATTATAAAAGACGCATTCAAATGATTTGTTTTGTATTTTGTTTGGTTTTGTTAAATTAGTTCATTGGTAAGCGGAAAATAAATTGTCAAAACTGTCCGGACGCTTCTATATCGCCCCCAATAAATCGAACGGAGTAAACATTTTAAATAATTTACACCGTATAACGGAATGGAATGAATTATAAAAAAAACAATTTAGTTATAAAACTATCCACGCTTGGCTTGGCAGCACTGTGCTAGCCCGCCATTTTGATCAACTGTGATTGGCCATTGGTACATTTACGACATATCCGTTCTGGTGCGGTTGGCTCCCTTGAGTGTCGCGGCGGCGCTGCTGTCTCTTTTGTCTAGTGAATTAGCTTGGCGCCTTTCCTGTGTTGGTGTGTTCAGTGTATAGTGATTGTGTTACACGTTTCAAAATGGTGAGTTTTTCAAGATTGTGTGAAAATCAGTGAATTTTAACGGATTGTTTTTGTGCATTTCGATGAATAACATTATGGCCGATCACCTCGCGAAGTTTCAACTTCGTGTCATCAAAATTAATGGGGTTTTTCGTGAATTTTAGGCTGGCGGTAAAGCGGGCAAAGATTCTGGTAAAGCCAAGGCAAAAGCAGTATCGAGATCGGCTAGGGCAGGACTACAGGTATTGTAAAAACGTTTTATAATTTATTTTATGAATTTTACGACACGATTCAACATTATATGACGATTCATAAAACATTTCACAAAATTGAATAATACGCATGACCTCTATTATGGCGGCGGCCAACTTTAGTCTTGGAAGTCTGTAGTACCAAATCAATAGTGATAATTTTTACAGTGAGACTGTTTTTGTTTCCAGTTCCCAGTAGGAAGAATTCACAGACATTTGAAAAACAGAACGACTAGCCATGGTCGTGTTGGTGCTACAGCTGCAGTTTATTCAGCAGCTATTCTTGAATATCTCACTGCCGAGGTAAGCTACGCGACGCCCTGTTAAATATGGCGGCTGCTATTTATCCGTAAAATAAACTACGAAATATTTATTTGTTACTGGTAATTAGAAATAACCTCTATATATAAAGGAATTTTGATCATAATTGCCTAGCGTAATGATACCAAAATTTATTATACATAATAGCAATTTTGTTTACAATTTGAATTACACCAATTTGGCGGGAAATTATTTTAAAGCTAAAATAATTTACTATACTTTCATTTATTTCACAGAAAATCTATGTCAAGAATAATATTATTTTAAGTCAATTGATAAAATGTTATTTATTTTATCTAGATACCCACTTTATAAACTAAAATGCTTAACTATAAAAATGCATTCCTAGCATTAGTGGGTAAGGTTAAAACCACATAACAACAAAACTCAACTTTATTTACTGTCTACGTCAGGTGCTGGAGTTGGCTGGAAATGCGTCTAAAGATCTCAAAGTGAAGCGTATCACACCTCGTCACTTGCAGCTTGCTATCAGAGGAGATGAGGAGTTAGACAGTCTCATCAAAGCCACCATTGCTGGAGGTGGTGTCATTCCACACATTCACAAATCTCTCATTGGAAAGAAAGGTGGTCCAGGAGCACCAGTTTAATCCAGGTAAATTGATTGATTAGTAGGTAATATACTTTGACGGTAACCCCTTAAGTGCTAGAATTTTAGTGGACATGTAAATATTTGTTGGATGAATCCGACTTGGGTGATTCAAATGTTGCATCACTGGTATGAAGTTTATTATAGGTATTACATATTTGATGCCAGATTTGATTTAATGGTCAATCTAGCTATCAACAAAGAGGTTTGAATGCTGGTATTTTATATAGTAAATTATATTAGTGGTATTTATAACCCAAGCGTTGGATGTGTGTTACATGTTATATGATGCATCACAATTTCAGAGACATGACAATTTTATAAACCTGCAATTCTGCTACCTATAAGGAATATACAGCTAGATTTTTTGTTTAAGGATTCAAAAAGACTTCGTACTGCATTTGACTCCGGACAGCATCAACATTCTGAAACTCATCACCCAATCAGTAAACATAGTTTCTAAATAGTGATGTAATGAACAGTGAAGTGTCAACAGAACATTGGTCCGGACTTTAGTTCTTTAAGCATTAGGAATATTTTAGCATTAAGGAGATTTATGATTGTAATAGAATTAAGTTTGAATTCTTTGGTTCATATGGGACATTTGATTTACTGTAAAACTAAAAACTTTACATAGTCTTGCTACAAACCCAATGCACTAGACTATTGGGATTAATGTAAAATAATTTCTACATTGACTGCATGTTTGTAACTAAGCTCCAAGCTGTTGTAATAATGTTATTATCTGCAACATATTGTATTTTTTTTTAATGATGCTAAATACATAATGTTGTTCGAAATTGTAAGTTGGTATGATTGAACTGTTACAAGTTGTAAGAAATGTATTTTGATCTTTAAAATATAATGAAGGACTCAAGATCTCTACTTTTTATTTACTATTAAAATTTTCAATACCTCATTCTGTCTAGGTGTATAGAAAAATATTAAAATATAGATGTTTTCTCTGCTCGGAAAGATTATCATCAACACTGTTGCATGGAGAATGAGTTGCATTTATTATTGTATTCATGAACGAAACTGAGGTCACTGGTTAGCACTTAATAGGGCAATGCATGTATAATTTTTTCATCAGTTTTAAATTTATAACAAATCCACTAAAGTTGAAATTATTGTAGCAACTATTTTACTATTGCCTTTACCACGATTACTAGTATACCCCACTACACGGCATGCCGGAAAGAGGTCCGCGTCTATCGGACCCTTCGGACTATCGCTAACCGCTCCGATTAGCGGCGTCCTGTGATGGTACTGCGGTAGCGGGACTACCTGCCTGCCGTACACGTAGGGTACCCCTTCAGGGAGTACCCGAATGCAAGACTGAACGAACGAACACTAGGCAACCTTCGCACAGACCTATAGGTGCGAGGTGCTAGAGTAAATGTATTCTATGAGTGAGTTCCGCCGGGCATGTCAGTGTAGTGAATTCCCCGCTTTACCGAGTGTAGTAGTAGGGAAAAAAGGAAAATTAAAATGTTTCATAAATGAAAAGTAATTTGCATTTTGAAACGAGATGCACGTACTCTTCATACAATCATAAAAAGGCCCACTGAGAGACCACGTCTGTCTCACACGCACGAAAAAAGACTCGAGACACTGTTAGATGACTCCAAAGGGCCTAAAATAATGGGCATGAAAGATTTTGAAATTCTCTTCTGTAGTGCAGGATTAGTATAAATTTCTAATTTTTTGAATAGTGCGTGAAACCAGCTCAGTACATACATAAATTATTTTAGGTCCCATGTGGCAAGCCTATTGCCATTTATCGGGCACAAAAGTCGCGGTACATTGCTAGGTGGTATTTAAGAGGAACGCTGCTGCCTATTCCTCATCATCCGGGTCATCCGCCTGATGGCGGGCTGCGTGCATCGAGCGGTAGCTCATGGCATGAACTCAGGGGATATCAGTCCCGGTGGTAGTTCCTCATCACTGATTTATCCTTTTATAGGTATTCAAAGTACATACATACATAAATCACGCCTATATCCCCGAAGGGGTAGGCAGAGGTGAGCTAGCACCCACGTTATGCCAATTATGTTACTAGGTGGTTTATGAGGATCACTGCTGCCCATTCCTTATTTATCCCTAATCGCCTTGTACGGCACCCACGGAAGAGATTCGGGGCGGTGACAGGTGATAGAGGACAATAATACTACGCACACGCATATTCAAAGTGTCTTCAAGCAACCGTTTTACAGAGCAGACAGATTTTATTTACAGCAGAATTTTAATGTTATCGACGAAAAAATTAAATATTATGGATATGACTGTACGGGCTAGATCCCTTTGCCTTACTAAAAAAAAAGGGAAAAAAATAAATTAAATAACTATGGAAAGCAACAATTAGGAGGAAAAAAAAGAAACTGAAGATTAGGCTGTATGGGCTAGATCCCCTTGCCTTCCCGTAAAGGGAGAATTAAAAAAAAACAATGCAGGAGTCAAAGAGTATATAATACACTACGTTTAGCGGGAGTGCTTGGCCAGCCTGGCGAAACTCCCATACTGCAGAAAAAATGTATGGAGTTTAGGCAATTTTTAATGGCGACTTGTTTTGTCTCTTACTTCCGATCTAACCTTCCTTGTCTCACGCTGCCGGAGTGTGTCACTAATGTCATTAAGTCACTATGCCGTTTTGAAAATATAAATTAAAGCGTTGTTTTAGTTTAGTTTTCCATCTTGTGCCTATTTATTGTCTTCAGTGACTTATCATTAGTGTATATCTACTAGTTTGTGTCATTTATTTATGTGCATAACAGCGAAATGTTTTACAAAATGTGTGAAATATGTTGACTAAAATCTAAACTTATTAAACCAAAGGAAATTAAACCAAAAGAGGGTTTTCATGGCCAATTCCCACTAGATGAGAAGCGGTAAGTAGTTTTCCATGTTATTATTTAAACGCTAAGTAATTAGAAATAAGTTCGGTCACTTTAATTATAAATCATATGCGCCGTAGCGATGTCCTTACTACTTACCAAATTATCGATAAAAAATCTATTTTCGTAAATTTGAGTATCAAATGTACTTGAGATGTTTCATTAGTTTAATACATATAAATATTGTCGATTGCAATATATTATAATATAGTATATCATATATAGGGTTATATATAAAACAACAAAAACCTCCCATGACTAGATAGCTAACATCATTAACAACAAAGTTTGTTGTATGAGTTTTAATATAATGCAGAACATTGCGCAAAATTATTCGCATGTGTTCATCTCTCATTATCATCATCAAAAGTTCTTCTGTGTTCAACTCCACTTATTTTTCAGATCACAGCGTGACTTGTTAAAAGGCGATGAGAGTCATGGCTGCAAAGCATATGAGAGTGGATCGGCATTAACCCCGTTGAAAAGCTGTTTCGGTTTGCGACTGACAGAGATGAATATAAAAAGCTGACGGCTTATCTTCCGAATTGAAAAGGCACTAGAAGAAGAAGACAGCGTGACTGCCGCCTTGCTACACGATGCCCGTCGGGTGTGATCGTTGCCTGCAACCGCATAAGCGCCTCTATTGGTAAGTTACATAACCTATCTTTCCGATATGGTTTGATAGCTCAATTCCTGAAGCTAATGAGTGGTTTATTTCAGAACCAGATTTCATTGATTGGGCAGAACCAGACCTTCGGGCGCGTTACACATAGTCCGCTATGGTAAGTGGTGAACAATAAATTAAATTGATGATGACCAACGTAAACTCAAACGATATATTTACTAATCTCTATTTATTATTTCAGATCTAAATGTCCTGCTTACTTGCTTACACAACATTGCAAAAACGTGTGTTGATCGATCAGCTAACATCTGAAGACTCCGCCTAGAATATGAGATCAGAAAATTACCAACAATTTAATTTCCACATTGTAAACATAACTTTTATTTTTTGTTGTTAAATAAATTGTATTAAATAATTACACGTAATTGAATAATACTCAATATTTTCAAACGAACAGAGCTTTTTATTTTGCTTTTGTAGGATTAAAAAACCTGTCTGCAAGTTCTACAAGGCAGGGGGGGGGGTACCCATTCGTTTTTATCGATATCGACACATTCTGTAGCGTACACCACATCCTTAGTTTGCTTTTGTAGTATGTTGGCATTACTTTTTTATCTGTCTCTGTTGGTTGGTACGAGATCTTAGCCTAAACTGCGAGTCAAAATTGCCAAAAAGCTTGTTTGAAGTCCCGACTCTTAAACGTAGTGTATTATATACTCTTTGTGCTTGGCGGGCTTCAATGGCGTCAGTCAAATTTTTATTTCAATCATTCAAAAATTGTTTCAGAGTGGACTTTGTGTAGTAAAAGTGGTGTTATTTTGTTGCATAAGGATCCGTGTTGATGTACAATTGTGAGGAATCATTGAAATAAAAGTGTTGTGCCGTGTTTGACGTTGAGAATTTTATAGTGGTTCTCACCACCTCATCGGTCACCGTTATGAACTCTGTTACCATTTGACTCGCGCCAAGCACTCCCTAGATGCGTTTAAATATGTGACACCCATATTTTAACGTAAATTCATTTCATTCATACATTTCACCCTCTCATTATTTCATAAGACTACAGATAAAATATACACTGGAGACTTGGCTGTGTGGGCTAGACTCTTTGCCTTCCCTAAAATATAGGGAGAATTTAAAACTAACTAAAAAACAATGCGCCATTTTGTTGTCGTTTTTCGTTCGCTGCTGTCATAAACGTCAGTCAGTCACGTAGTGTATTATATACTCTTTGAGTCAGTCAACCAAACTTTTTCCTTCCCTTTGCGTTGCGTTCCCTGCTCGCTCAATCAAGTGCTCACGCACACAGCGTTGTGTAAATAGAACGTCATTTGATGAATTAATTACTTTAAACATTTTAAAATAAAGCAAGACGTACTCTGCGTACGGAAATAAATTATTGTCATAACCTTCATTACTTCGGCCTGTTTGTGTGCAGACTGTGATCAGATCAGTACATTACTTACAAGAGCTTGTTAAGTACAGAAAATATGAGTTCGCGTCATCGAGACCGTAGCCGTTCGCGTTCACGGGACCGTGATCGGCATAATAAGGATAGAGATCGCGAAAAGACCAGGGATCGGGATAGAGACAAGGAGAGGGACCGTGAAAGGGACAGGGACCGCGATAGGGATAGGGACCGTGACCGCCACCGCTCCAAGAGGTAACAGAATCCATAACCTACTTTTATTGATAAATGCATGCACACGTCTCTCTTTGTCAGCTACATGCCCAACAACACTTTCTCTTACAACGTAATTAAAATATATTATTGCAGAGAAAAGGAGAGAGAACGCAGCCGCAGTCGCGATAGGCACAAGGAGAAGCGACGCAGTCGCTCTAGCAGCAATAGCCGGAACAGGGGGAGGAAATCTAAAGACAGGTATATGCTCAATTATTGTAGCCCATTGGAGTATTGTCACTACCCCTGTCTTTCCTATTGGTGTGGAATATGTAGCATGGAAAAGTATATAGTGTAGTAGGCAATAGTATTTCCTCATTCATCATTTAGTACCACTGCACTTAACCAATGAACTGAAAATAACATGTATAAAGCATACCTATATAAAGTTAATCACATTGCAATAAGAGATGTAGGTCACCATGGACCTTACCTTGAGCTTACATCAAGAGAGATGTTTTAAGAGGAGATGACCAAAAAATTACTATCTTGAGTTCCTCTATGCTTCGGAAGGCACGTTAAGCTGGTGGTCCCGGCTGCATCTGCAGTCGTTAATACCCACCAACCCGCACTAGGCCAGCTTGGTGGATTATGGCCCAATCTCCCCATATTCTTCCATCCATAGGGAAGGCTCGTGCCCCAGCAGTGGGGACATCAAAGGGCTGGTGATGATGATGATGAGGGTGTGCTTGGCGCGAATCGAAGGTTAACAGACTTCATGACAACAACTGATGAGGTGGTGAAAACCACTAAAGAATTCTCAACGTCAAACACGTCACAACACTTTTATTTCAATGATTCCTCATTGAACATCAACAGTTGTTATTTTGATGCACAAGGATCCATGCATCAAAATAACACCACTTTCACTGCATAAAGTCCACTCTAAAACAATTTTTGAATGGTTGAAACAAAAATTTTACCGACTCTATTGAAAGCCTGCCAAGCACTCCTACATCTACAGCCCTTATCCCATCCTATTTGGGGTCGGCGCAGTATGTCCTCTTTTTCCATTCTCTTCTGTCATCTCCTTATTCACATCCATCACCTTCATATCACACCTCACACTATCCATCCATCTTTTCAGTGGTCTTCCTCTACTTCGATATCCATCAACATTCATGTCCATAAAATTTTTCACTCCTACATCAAGTCAAGAAAATGTGGTCACTTTTTTATTTATTAAGTTTTTTTTTTTAAATTCTTTATTAAGCCATACACCTTACTGGTTAAGCTGGCTTAAATGAAGGATTCTTTAAATTTTATTATTCTGATAATAATATAAATTTTGGCGAAACGTGGGTGCTAGTTCACCTCTGCCTACCCCTTTGGGGATATAGGCGTGATTTATGTATGTATGTGTATGTATGATAATAATATAAAATAGTTGTTAGATATATTTATTACAATATTTATTTTGAACTGGTTTACTCACTGCTAGTGATTAATGAATATATTTAACAATTTTTTTATTGGACCATACAGAGAGACCAATGAACTGAACTCCTCAAGATTCTCAATTTGTCTGTCTGCCTGACACTAATCCTCTCTGGGTGACATCAATTAGTTATATTTATGTTTCTACTGTGATATACTATTGCATGGAATAAATCGGGTCCGCTTGCAGAGATGGAACAATCGCCCTGTTGGATCAAATGGTGGGCACGACGACGAAGGCCACCGCCCGACAAG
>CAWVPI010000040.1:0-15577 GCA_963931975.1 Cataclysta lemnata
CTGGGAGTCGGGGTCGCGCGCCATCGTGATGCTGACGCGCTGCGTGGAGAAGGGGCGCGAGAAGTGCGACCGCTACTGGCCGTACGACACGCGGCCCGTGTACTACGGCGACATCGCGGTGACCGCGCTCAACGAGTCGCGCTACCCCGACTGGACGGTGACCGAGCTGATGGTGTGCCGCGGCGCCGAGCAGCGCGTGCTCAAGCACTTCCACTTCACCACGTGGCCCGACTTCGGCGTGCCCAACCCGCCCACCACGCTCGTGCGCTTCGTGCGCGCGTTCCGCGAGCGCTGCCCGCCGGACGCGCGGCCCGTGGTGGTGCACTGCAGCGCGGGCGTCGGCCGCTCCGGCACCTTCATCACGCTGGACCGCGCGCTGCACCAGGTGAGCCCGCCCGCCGCCCGCCGCCCGCCGCCCCCGCCGGCGCCGACCGACCGAGTGACCGCCCGCCCCTTGCAGCTGGCCGGCCACGCCGACAGCCTGGACGTGTTCGGCATGGTGTGGGCCATGCGGCGCGAGCGCGTGTGGATGGTGCAGACGGAGCAGCAGTACATCTGCGTGCACCAGTGCCTGGTGGCCGTGCTCGAGGGGCTGGACCTGCAGCCGCCGCCGCACAACAACCACCACCACAACCCCGCCTTCGAAGGTGATCCCTGCGCTCGGTGTCGCGCCAATATTCGATTGGCATGGCCAGCGAAACACGATACGATGGAGCCGTTTATCTGTACGCTGAAGCCTTAGAGGCTATATGTTAAACCCATTGCTCGCCTTGAACTGTCAACAATTCAATTATTTTTGACAGTTAAAGCGCTAAATAACCTTTATCATATCGTGTTTCAGTGGTCATGCTAGCTGTTCTCAGTCAGTGCTTGTTTGATGCATTTTTCATCTCACCCGCTGTCAATCGGCCTCTCAACTCACAATGGCGCTTCTCACTTTCAATTTTTTTATTATTAGATACACTAACCCCCGAATACTGAAACGCTACTCAGTCTACTCATAGTTTGAGTCAGGCTTAACATTTGATTAACTATTGTCAAAATTAACGTTTATCCATACCAATTCTGACAGTTTAAAGCAGTAGTCAAAATTTGAGTAGTATTTCAGTATTCGGTTTCACCAGCACGTAAAACAAGCTATTAAAAGATAACCGCCAGTTTTTGATAGTTGTTCCATACCGTAGAATCGCCTGTTTACGTGTTGACGAACACCAGCCTTAGAATGTTTCATAGAATATTGACACTGCCCTTTCAAGGTCCAATACAACTGTAGCAACTTGCAAAGAGTTTTATGGTTTGTTATTATAAGGGGTTGTTTTTTCAATTCTTGTACCTAATAGATTTATTACGGGGACAAATTACTATCAATTCAATATTAAATATCACCTGCGAGACCACAAGGACCATGTTATTAGGACGGCATGTTTTTTAAGTTATTAGTATAATAGTACAAATTATCTAGAAATTGAAAAATCAACCCAAGAAAAATATATCATAAATTTTTATACTAACCTGTGGCTGGTTTTTCACTTGCTTTTTTTAGAAAAAAAGGGACATTTTTAACAGATTCATACTCAGTTTGGGGCAGTACAGTGCATCATAGGTTATCTTTGTATTGTTTATAATTTTCAGATCTTCATTTATTTATTTATTCATGAGAAAGTGCAAATTCCCTTTGAGAAAATTTTCGTCAAATTAGTTGCTTGTAGGTATTACTTGTATCTAAATGTTATATGGACTTTTTAGTGATGTCAAGTGGCCTTTAATATTTTTTCTGGTATACCATGTCATGTTGGTCATTGAATTAATAAGTAAAAGATACTATTTCTGATATAGAGCCATTCTTTCGGTTGGACTTGTTTCAGCTTAATTGCGTCCAAACAATCTTGTCATTTCAATCAGGCGATGCCTCGTAAACTGTTTGGTTGGGACAGAGAGGGATAGAGATATGACTTACGAGCGCGACGAAATAAGATAACACGCGCGGGCACACGGATGCGATCGAGCGGATCATTTAGATTTTTGGTTTTATAGTGCAATGTGGGGTGTTGACTTTCACAACTTATAAGAATTATAAGAATGTCCAAAATAATATTGTATATTGTTTATGAATTAACTAATGGGTCGGCCAAACTAATATAGTGTTTTGTTTCGATAGCCACTGCTAATACTGTGCACAATGTTCTGGTGTACTCGCTGCTGCCTCGGAAATCACGGGACGCTATCATCTGTTTTGTGGAAATAACAGTGTACTTGTTAGCACAGGCAGCGAGGGCGCGGCGGGCGACTGCTAACACGACGGGCTTGTCCAGTCCCAGGGACGTGGCGGTGGTGGTGGCGGTGGTGGGGGTGCGGTGCGGTAAGGAGCGCATGCCGCGTGCCCGCGCTAACGCCGCCTGCCGCGCGTGTGTTTCAGATGACGAGGGCATCGCGGAGTCCGGCATGTGACCGCCCTCCGCCCGGGCGCGTGCCGGCCGGGTCTAACTCGTGTTCTGCTTTGTGTCCGTGTCGGCAACTAACGACCTCGGCGCCAGATGAATCTCAGAGCGGCGCTCGGCCCCGGCGTCGCTTTCGCCCCGAGCTTCGTGCGAGGTACTTAACATTCCCCCTTTGTACTTAATATGTCCCTATGTTAATTTTAAGCTTAGTAGCGTGAGTGTATTTCGTTGTAAAGTTTCTGTGGAGCCATAAAATGTATATAACCTATCTATTTTTATTTGAATCGCTAGGTAGATGTAAATAAGTAGGATATTTCAAATAAAATTAAATATCATCGTTGACAAAGTACTATTTTTCTGTATGGATTTTTTGAATTTTTTAACTGAATTCATACGTAAGCAATTTGAACTAAATCGAGCTCAAAATGAAATGTATATTATTATATATATTATGTATATCTATTTTAATAAATATGACTATTTTATACACACAATGGTTTCATTTGTACACAACAATAAATATCCTGTGGTTTTTAAAGATAATAAATCATTTGAGTCATAATTGAAATGAATATGTTTAAAATTTCAGTTTCTTATAAATTCTGGGTATAATTTTAGGAATGAATCCTTGATTTATTCACAAAGTTATATGTTCAATGCGCTCTACAGAACACTAATGGCTGTCACCGATTGCGCCAGAGCGGTGGTGGGGTAACACAACATCGAGTGCGCGCCAGATAAGTCTGCGCGCGTTGGGTGGCGCTGCTCGCTCACTTTGACACTCCTAGACAAACAATTTAGTTCCAATTTTGACCACGCGCAGGCTTATCTGGCCCGCGTGTGATCCTAGCATTGTGTTGGCGGCAGACGCGCGTTCGAATCAAAATGTATTCGGATTTGATAGATCTTGTGCGTCAACGAAAATACTGACGTACCAGCCCAAATTCCCAAACTACTAGGATTAGAAACTTACAATTCTTCCTTTTTTAAGAATTTTTAGAAATTCAACCCCAAGAGGATGAAATGAGAGTTGAAAGTTTGTAGGGAAGTCCATCGGGTTTGAAGATAAACTTTAAAAAAGGGTGGTAGTGTAGTAATTGACGCAAACGAAGTCGAGGCCAGAAAACTAGTCATTGATAAAAATTTATATAAAGATTTAAAAACCAAAGCCAAGGAGTACATAAACAGGTAATAGCCAACGGTTTTAGCATGGGCAGACAAATTTTCAGTATTTTGTGTTCTTTTATAATTTAGACAACTATATTTTATTTTATTCTATATGTAAAATTCATTTCATTCAAACATTTCACCCACTCATTATTTCATAAGAATACAGACATGGATGTATGGGCTAGACCCTTTGCATTTCCTAAAATGGGGGTAGAATTTTACCAAAACAAAATGAAGTGTTTGGCGCGTTTCGTGGTGTCAGTCAGATTTATTTTCGCTTATTAAAAAATTGTTACAGAGTGGATTTTGTGCAGTGAGAGTGGTGTTATTTTGATGCACAAGCATCCGTGTTGATGTGCAATTATGCAGAATCATTGAAAATAAGTCTTGTGACGTGTATGATGTTGTGGTGAATACTACTATAAAAAGTGGTTTTGTCCACCTCATCAGTAGGCCTATTCCCTAACTTTTTTTGACAGTTGAAAGTGATTATCACCGAACTGTTTACTTATCCATTACTACTTTACTTTAATGCTATTGTGGCACTTGTCCTGTGATAACAGCAATGTATTATTAAATAGTTCGGTGATCATCACTTTCAACTGTCAAAAAAAGTTAGGGAATAGGCCTGCAGGCACCATCATGAACTCTGTTACAATTAAGTTCTCTTCAAGCACTCCCTAGATGCGTTAAAATGTGTGACACCCATATTTTACGGAAAATTCATTTCATTCATACATTTCACCCACTCAATTATCTTATAGGACTACAGATAAAATATCTACTAAAGACATGGCTGTATGGGTCTAGACCCTTTGCCTTCCCTAAACAATAGGGAGAATTGGAAAAAATTGCTTCTGAGTGGATTTTGTGCAGTGAAAGTGGTGTTATTTTGATGCAGAGGCATCCGTGTTGATGTGCAATTATGCAGAATCATTGAAAATAAGTCTTATGTGTTTGATGTTGTGATGGAGACCACTGTAAAAAGTGGTTTTGTCCACCTCATCAGGCAGGCACCATCATGAACTCTGTTACCATTAAATTCGCTCCAAGCACTCCCTTGATGCGTTAAAATGTGTGACACCCATATTTTAACGTATAATTCATTTAATTTATACATTTCACCCACTCATTATTTCATTAGACTACAGATAAAATATACACTAAAAACATGGCTGAATGGGCTAGACCCTTTGCGTACCCTAAAATATAGGCAGAATTTAAGAAAAATAAAAACAAATACATTGACAATAGCCGGCTTAAGCAATATGGTGTATGGCTCAGAACAATAACTAAAGCAGTTAGTTGCTTTAGTTATTGTTCTGAGGTGTATGGCGTAATAAATAAATAAAAAAAAACAATTGACAACTAGATTGACATAAATAATAGTGTTGCCATTTAAAGATATCAGCCAAACTGTCATTGCCTTCACTCTCTTGACAGACATCTAATGTAATGGGCTTCGGAGTTCAGAGACGGTCAAGCGGCTTCGCGTCAATCCCGTAAATTTTCTGTTGTGCTTTCTAATCAGTGTGATTGAACGCCTGTCAAGAACCACCACAACTACAGACAAGCGCATATCAAGCCCATAAATTTGTCTCAAGCTATGATCAAAATGAAAAGCAACCTAAAATCTACGTCATTGACGCGAAGTGGCTTGACCGTCTCCGATGCCCAAACAAGTACGCTGAAATGAGATCATCATCATCATCATCATCACCAGCCCTTTAATGTCCTCACTGCTGGGCCACGGGCCTTCCCTATGGATGGAAGAATATAGGGAGATTGGGTCATAACCCACTACGCTGGCCCAGTGCGGGTTGGTGGGCATTAACGACTGCAGATGCAGCCGGGACCCAGAAGCTTAACGTGCCTTCCGAAGCACGGAGGAACTCGAGATAATGAAATAAAGAATAATTTTATGTTCACCTATCCAATCGAAGGCCAAGCGCGCTATGCCACTGCGCTAGCGAGCTCCTCTGGTATGAAGGTAGTCATCCAAAAATGAAGCCAATTTGATTATAACCATCTTGGCGCCCATGGCACTGGTGTACCAAGGTGAACGTCCACGGATTTAATAATAGAGATGCATTTGTAATGTCAAATACAAGCAACAAACGTCAAATTTAGTACTTTTGCCCCTCGAAGGGGCGCTTTAAATCGGCACAAGAAACATTTATTTGACATTTTTGTCAGTCCAGTGTACAAATTATTTTGAATATATGAATTATTTTACGTAAAGCACAAAGACGATTGATGTATTTTATTACCACGTTTTAAACCAAATCTTCATTACAACTATACCTAAATCGACTGTAGGTCAATACGCTTTTTGATTTTAAAAATAAATAAAAAAATAGGAAAAAATCTATCCACAGATTATATTCAGTTTTAATTTAAGATAAGTTCTAATTTTTTCAATACCTACCTACTCGTGAATAACAAAACTGCATACATTTATTTACACCTAAACACATTAATTCATGAAATAAGCACCGAAGATTTCTAAATTATTTGGTTTCTCCCGATAGATCTATCATCCAAAAAGCAACTGTCATCCTTTAAGTGTGTGAATTTTGCCACCTATTGTAGTTTAGGACTCAGTTTATTTCAGTAGTGTGTGTGCCAAGGTACTCGCTTGTCGCGTTGCGGTGCGTGTACCTCTACAAATTGACTTTCATCGCCTCGTAAGTTTGTGAATTTTTATTCTTACAGTGTATTTTGTGGTATTTATTAGAAACGAACATTCTGTGAGTGTAATAAGCAAAGAACAGAGTCAGCGAAACTCTAGAATCTGCTAGGATCATTCGTTCGGATCGTGTCGATGCGTCACCTTTGTGAGCCATTATTATCAAGCTTTATGTTAAATTATTCGAAATAAAGCCTGTTTTATACATGTTTATGTACACTAGTAGCAATTATTTTGTTCATAATTGATCTAAAGGGAATCAAAGCGAGCAAGATAAAAGTGCATTCTAACCTAAACCGCGTAGGCAGGAAGTAGCCCTCATTAGCGGGCTGAGAGCGGCGGCTGCGGCAGCTTCTCTCTTAGAAAAGCCTGTTTTCGCACTTACCGCCTGCATTCGTGGGTTTTTGCACCTCCTCGTCATCAAAGTTTCATTAAAACATTAACATAATCAACACGTAGTTAAAACAAAGACATGGTATTTTAATGTATCTATTCAGCTGTTTTTATGGAACATTTCATATTTTTTTATTCTGAACTTTTTGTTTAAATTTATAAATATTGCTGTGCACACCAAAGCGAAATAAAAATAATAATTTCGACAGTACAGAGTTTGTAACAATCATATGAATTTTTTTATGCATATTATGTTAAAATCTATCTAAAAATATTTCTTTTGTCATATTGAGTAGTAAACTTAATCCCTAAATATTAGCTAAATAGGCAGGTTGACCAATTTATATTCACAATTTGTTATACTACTAATTAATAAAATATATCCAGGGAGAAATAAATTACGTAAAATATCCTAAAATTCTACAAAGATTAAATTTAAATTTTATTTAATTTAGTTATCTGAATTGTGTGAGTCATAGAAATTAGCCAGTTGTCACAAAAGTAACACCACTGCTCCAGAAAAATGTTGATTGCTTGGTTGATTTATCCCAAAAGGGTAGGCAGAGGTAAATATACACCCACAGTTTGTCAATTAATTTAGATCCCATTTAATAGGTGTATATATTTTATCTATATATAACATTTCTACTTCATTGTCAATGTCAGGAATTACTAGTAGAGATGGTTTTGACTAGATGCCAACATGCAAATTTTGAGTTGTTGTTAGCTGACAGCTCTCTATGATATACTAAAGGTGTGTGTGTTTCTACACTAAAAAGTTATATTGATTATTATCTTACTATTAGGTTTCAAATACCAAGATGGACCACTTAATATTAGATATTTTCAATAATGTTTATAATTTACTCCTGTATATAAGACAGCGAAAATAGCTCTCTTTAAGTTGAACAGTATGTTTTTGTACACATAGATGTACTGTATTATTTCATTTATCATTATCACGTTTCTCATGTGGACCTAGCAATTCCAGTGTGTTACGATTTCATGCTGTAACTGTTGATTTAGATGTGATCACTATTAGTACCTGCTTAACAATGAAACTTCTCAATAGCCAGAATTTGCTTATGTCATTATGGATAATCAATTGACGGCAGAGAAGAATACAATTGTTACTACCCCTGCCTTTGGCATGGGTGTCCTATAAGGCGCCTAAGAGTTAGTTAATGTAACAAGCAATGGGCAGCAGCATTCCTGGTGCACCATCTAGCAAATTATTGCTATTAAAGTTCCCTGTGAATGGCAACAGGGTTGCCCCCTATTACATGGGACCTAGCCTAATTGGCGAAACAAGGGTATTAGTTTACCTCTGCCTACGTCCTTGGTGATATCAGCGTGATTTATGTATGTATGTATGTATTATAGATGAAAATGGTATTACTTGCTTGGTCTTTAAATTCATTTTACCTTTGGAAATTACTGGATTTTTTATTATTATACATTAATATAATTAATTTTTCAAATGTTTACATACCTAGTTATAAATTTACAATTTTTTTTTCATTTTAATGTAGGTACCTATTTATTTATCGGTAACAAGTACCACTGCAATATATTGGATCAATATTTATTTCTAAAGAAGAGCAGCATTCACAAATTTTAAATAATTATTTAAATGATGAAATAACTACCAAATACTACAAATTAAATTACAAATAAAATATTACAACAAATATTCATTTTGTACCAAAGGGACTGTTGAAAATGATTTACAACCACAGAGAGCTCGTTCTAGTAACTACATCTCAGTGGGTGCTACAATAGAGCACGATAGTTGCATTGGTAATTGATTCATTGGTGAGATTAGGCGCAGAGGGCTGCGACATGTGGCAGCGACGCCAGTTAGTAGGTCAGGCGCGGGGGCCGGGCCGGGCCAGCACTGGGTCAATGGTGCCGCCTCCCCCGCCGCGCCTGTTTCGCGACAGGCCAGCGCTTTTCGTCAAACCATTATATCCACCGCCGGCCAATTAATGGAACGGCCTCCTCCGCGACGCACCCAGGCGCAGCCCCTGACCTAAGGCAACCCGGGACGCCGCCGCCTCACGGATTTATCAAACCCATACTTCAATATAGTACATATGCATACATACATACAATTACGACTTTTTATCTAAGGCAAAGATGTATTATCTTAACACCCATATTTCTCTCTTTCATTTCGCCAGCTCATAGTCCCGTGAAATAGGTCGTCTCGCCTGTCCTCTTTATATTATTATTGTAACTCCTAGTTGCCTTGTACAATTGTATTCTGTCAGTATAGCTTTTAATAAACCCTCTGTGGATGTATGGACAATCGTACGGCAGAATCCTCTGATAGATCTTAGGGTCGAATTATATAGGCAATCGTACCGAATCCCGGCTCACAAAATATTGCCTAATTCATTAAAATAAACGCGTATTATAATTAAATCATCATTATTTTCTTACAAATGCAAAACTATCTTTGCATGAAATTCTGAATGTATCAACGTTGTTTCATTGCGGTATAGTCTTGTCCCGTTAGACCGTGGCCATCCTTACTACTTGTTTTTGTTTCAAATAAACGCAAAGTTGATATACAGAAGTTTTGTACCCCAAGTGGTACGCAGCAGGGGCCTCCAACCACAACTACATGGAATGGGGGCTGTTGTCGGTGTGCACCGTGTCCGTCACACTTCCGATGGGGGTGGTGACGGTGGCCTGCGAGTCCAGTGGGCACCGGCTGGCAGGTGCGCGCGACGCCGCCCCCCGCGGTCACTGACACGCGCCATGTCAATAAACTCGCTGTCGCATCACCGTGCCCCTGCTACGCGCGCCCGCTCACACAATGTCGATCCGCGCGTTATTTAGGTATCATTGATACGCGCATCGCCTCCGCCACCGCTGCCCTGCTCAAAGTGGCTTGACTCTTTTCCCCGGCCGAGTATACTCGGAAGGCTCTCTCGGCTCCTAGCTCGAAGGGCATCGAGGATCTATAAAACTTGCCCACGCCGATGAGCAGCAAGCGATGGCTCGCTTGATGGTTTTCGAGAGATGCCGAGAGAGCTCGGAGTCCGGCGTGGGAGGCGGCGGGCGGCGGCGTGGTGCCGGCGACCTTGCGGTGCCGCCGCCAAGGTTCCGGGCGTCGACCCCCGCGCCGCATCGACCGCCGCCGCCCGGTCGGGCTTGTACTTAGCACGGTTGCCGTGCGATATATGGCACGGGACGTGGACAAAACCTCTCTCCCCCACTCGACAGCGTTTTGTCTCGTGATTTAGTGGGAGCTTGGGCGAGAGGAAACTATTTTCGTTTCCCCGGGAGACTGTCGTCGTCCCGTGCGCCGGGGGCAGGTGAGCGGTTCCACTCGTCCCTGTCCGTCGAGAGCGGGCCGCGTTGGCCACCGAGGACCCGCAATGTTCGGCGGGAGGTCGCCGACCTCTGGCATTCGGTGCCCCGTGCAATATTCAGATGGATGCGAACTATTTATAGGCTGTCTCCGCGAAGACGGAGCCCGGTCGAAGGCGGCTGGTGGGCGGCGACCCTTGTCCTTTGTCGGGTGGCGGGTGACGTCACGGCCTCCAACCGCCAGCGCACAAGGCCCGCACCAAACAAGTTTACCGACCGCTTTGTACATTTCCTCGATTGGATACAATTTTTATGATACTCGTGTATTATCTCACCTTGCGGAGGTATGTCCCCTGGCCGTTTTTAATCGAGGGAACTATTTATGCGAATCTAAAAATCTCTTGTCGAAACGTAATCTGCAGTCAGAAGCACATCTAATTTTCTTGCAATCGGCTTTCAGCTTTACGTCTTTCAAGTTGGTTTCTGACTCTCGATTGACATTTGAAAATTTTATGTAATCTGGCGTGTGGTTGACTGTACAGTGCGAAACGAGCCATATCAACAATAGACAAACAATACAGACCCGCTCGCTCCAAGCTGATAGGTTTTTGGATTTACGTCGTTGGCTTTGTGTTGTTTATTTTTTAGTTATCTTCAAGGATTCTTTCGGCCAGACCATTGACATTGTTTACTCTTCAAAATGCCGATACACTTTATCACATAGCACACTGCTGCACTCAACTATGCAAGGCTGTCAAGGCGACGCGATTCTAGTTAGCCATTCATGGTTTCACCGTCAATAAGTCATTTCGGTTCGGCGGTTCCACGTGAAAGGCGCGCTCTGTATAGAAAGAATTTTCTCAAGTGCCCGTCATTCTCTCCACTTCTAAGAGTCCGACCTCCTGTCACAAAGCTTCCATGGAAATGGGAGTCTAGACTTGAGTGCATTTAACATTTTATGTATTTGATAAACATAATACTTAGTCTTCATCATCCGCGTCCCATGTTCCCAGTTTGTCGGAGCCGACTCAGTTTTGTTCTGCATAGGCATACATCTCGTCATCTGTAATAAAATCACCCACTCCCTAGGCGTTCATATATTGTTTCACGCAATCCATCATTTTTCTAGGATCGTTCACATCTCTTTGTGCCTTTGCTCACATGCTCGTCATCTCTGTTCATTACGTGCCCATACCGCCGCCTTCCAGTTTTTATTCCACATATTTATAATCATTCCTTATCTTGTTCATTATTGTTAGTCCACTCATCCAATCGCCTTTCGTTTGTCTTTTAAGTAACCAGCGTTTGTATTGTATCCATACAATAGCACAGGTAAAACCGGTCATATTGTTTTAGTTTTGTAAATGTTGCCCTTTAATTGGAAAGGCATCCTCGGGCGCCACCATTGAATCCAACCTGAATTGAATCGGCGCTTTATGTGGCCGTCAATACCACCATCATCGGTCACTACATACATACATACATAAATCACGCCCATATCCCGAAGGGGTAGGCAGAGGTGAACTTACACCCGCGTTTCGCCAATTATGTTAAGTCCCATGTAATGGGTGGCGAGCCTATTACCATTTATCGGCACAAAAGTCGCAGTACATTGCCAGGACGGTGGTACAAGAGGAACGCTGCTGCCCATTCCTCATGACTGATTTATCCTTAGTCGCCTTGTACGACACCCACGGGAGAGATTTGGGATGGTGACAATTGTATTCTACTCTGCCGTCACCATACGGCGTCATCACCGGTCACTAGAGACATGGGTCTCTAGATAATGATATATGTATTATGAATATTTCGTCAACTCTCATCGCCCAAGAGTTGATTATCTGTATTTTTCTGTTCCGTTGCTAGGTCAAACAAATCAAACAGACATAATAAAGCTTTTAAATAAAATCTTGACTCAAGCATCAAATAGGCTTGTGCATTAAAAATGCTTGAACTTAAAGCAAGCTAAAACCTACATGATTGAACAATCAGCTTTATTATTAATTTATTACGGTTTATTATTTATTCTTCTAATTGGTGTGCACTTGTTCCTATGTACCATAATTATCTCTGCAGAAACTTAATTGTATCAAATACTTACTATTAGAAACAACCTCATTATTTATCAGATTAAGGCCTGTTTCACAATCGACAAGTAAGTTCTGAGTAGCTTACTTGGCAGTTCAATTGACATATAATATATTTCATAATACAACTGTCAAATGATCTGCCAAGTAGCTACTCAGGACTTACTTGTCGATTGTAACTAATGTATTGCATAGAAAAATAGGTAATATACTAATAATTTTATACTATTTTGCACTCTTTATGGTCTACATCTGATCTGGTGGTCTTGTTAATTTAGGGCAATGAGTTAGTTAGAATTAAAATGTAATGGATCACCTTACAAAGCCAACGATCACCAAAAGATTCAAAAGTCGGAAAGAAGTGAAGTAAAATGTACAGGAAAACTATCTTTTAAACCTTTTCATTTTTTCTCAAATAACTTCAAATAACTTTTGCCGAAACTTGATAATATTGACGGCCGGCTTGGTCGAATGCTCAGATTGCTGGGTATTGGCCAAGAGGTCCCGGGTTCAAATCCTGGACGGGGCAAATTTTGTGTTAAGCACAAATATTTGTTCCCGATTAATGGTTTTGTATATGTTTATGTAGTATATTTTCAACCTTTTTAATACATAATTATATTAAAAATATGTCCGTCATCTAGTATCCATAACACAAGTGCTTGCTGCTACTTACTTTGGGCTAAATGATAGGTGTGAATGTATGTAAAAAAAAAAAAAAAAAAATATATATATTTCATTTATTTATAAAAAATAGTACATACATACTGGCGAATGGCGAATTCAGGTACAAGCATGTTTCAGACCTCCTCTTGTTGCCTTTGACAAAGATAATTAATGTGGTAATGTTATTTGGAGGATATCACTCTGCATCCTTTAATTATTCTTGTACGGTATTGTATTAAGATTATTACTTTTTCCTATACAAAAATCCATGGAGCTATGATTGTGACAATGACCTGGAATATTACATACATACATAAATCATGCCTATATCCCCTAAGGGGTACGCAGAGGTGAATTAACACCCACGTTTAGCAAATTAGGTTAGGTCCCATGTAATAGGTAATATTAAATATTATATAATATTACAGGTCCCATGTAATAGAAATGTCGCATATGGATTACACAACCTTTCTGCTATATTTCCTATATTTATTCAATCTAAATAACAGACCTATTTTGATTTCTTATCACAGTAATTAATAGTTTCTGCATACATAAATCACGCCTATATCCCCGAAGGGGTAGGCAGAGGTGAACTAGCACCCACGTTTCGCCAAATACAGGGCGTCCCACGGCCATGCCACACGGAGGGAAAGTATATTAAATATTGAACATAGGATATTTTACTAAAAGAAGACATCGTTTTATTTTTAATAATAAGTAGAACTGCATTCACAGATTTTTAAAAAATCGCCTACTTCAACCGGGAATCGAACCCGTCAAATGTGAAAAATTACATGTATTTTATAATAGCGTTTGAAAGGGCTACTCATAAGCATTATTTTTCCTATACAACCTAGCATATTAAATTAAACTAAGATCATAAATTTTTTTATTTTATTTAAAAGAAAATTCATTTATCAAATGCTCAAAATGTGATCCGTTCTGTTGTATACAAATTCTCACTCTTTTGATAATTTCTCTCCCTGTCGATTTACTTATTTTTGCATGGTGGATGTTTGAAATAATACGTCTAAGTTCATTTTGTAACTCCTGCACACTGTTGTACCGGTTCCTGTAAACTAAATCTTTTACATAACCTCATAAAAAAAAATCAAGTGGGGTTAGATCTGGGGATCTCGGTGGCCCGAAAACGAAAATGAAACTCACAATAAACAAAAGAACAGACTCTTGAAAATTTACGTGTTCCATTTTCGAATTATTTATTTTTACTAATATCAGCCAGTTGCATGGTAATTGTGAGCTCGTGAAGAAATGCATACAAGTACCTACTACACTTCATGTTTCGCTTTATTATTATCATGTATAGTCAACGGCTCTTCAGACTACCCAAAACTGTCAAATTTCTTCAATCGATTGTCAACCTTATCTTGTTGGCAGTAGAGCCAAAAGTCGATTGAGAAAATTTAACATTTTGTGGTAGTCTGACGTGCTGTTGTCTGTACTTACACCACGGAAATCTCGTATCTCAAGTGGGTAGGTCTTTGAAATGATAATGTTAATTGTTGGAAGCATGGCCAAGTCAGAGGAAATTTCCCTGAACAAAATTTTAAATAAAATGAAAAATGTTATGATCTTAGTTTCATTTAATATGCTAGGTTATTTAGGAAAAAATAATGCTTATGAGTAGCCCTTTCAAACGCTATTATAAAATACAAGTAATTTTTCTATCACATTTGGCGGGTTCTAATCCCGGTTGAGGTAGGCGATTTTTAAAAAATCTGTGAATGCAGTTCTACTTATTATTAAAAATAAAACGATGTCTTCTTTTAGTAAAATATCCTACGTTCAATATTTAATATACTTTCCCTCCGTGTGGCATGGCCGTGGGACGCTCTGTATATTAAAATATAACATATTTTTACACTCACACCAATCTTCTAGCCCAAAGTAAGTAGCCTAAGCACTTGTGTTATGGATACTAGACAACGGACATATTTTTAATATAATTATGTATATTTATGTTGAAATTATACTACATAAACATATACACAACCATGACTTGGAAACAAACATTTGTGGTCATCACAAAGTTTGCCCCTACCAGGATTCGAACCCGGGAACTCTTGGCCAATACCCAGCAATCCGAGCATTCGACCAAGGCGGCCGTCTGAATATGTCAAGTCTCATGTAATAGGTGGCGAGCCTATTGCCATTTATCGGGCACAAAAGTCACAGTACATTGCTAACCTAGGTGGTATAACTATTCGACTATACTACAGTACAGATATATTTTTTAAAATTTCATTTGCAAAGGCAATTTGTACACAAAAAGCAGCCATTTTATATATAGGGCTCTTATGTAGGTAATGTGGTTAGTACGAAGTGATAGTGTCGTACAAGGCGGCTAAGGATAAAACATTGATTAGGAATAGTCAGTAGCGTTCCTTTTATACCATTTAGCAATGTATTGCGACTTTTGGGCCCGATGGATGGCAATAGGCTCGACACCTATTACCTGACATAATTGGAAACAAAGGTTCAGGTTCAGTTCACCTCTGCCTACTCCTTCAGGGATGTAGGCGTGATTTATGGATGTATGTATGTAGAATAGATAAATTAGGTAATTTATAAATATGTCTATTAAAGAAGGGCCAGGTCAAGAGTTCCCGAAACCGACGGGAACGCATGAATTCATTAATGAGATTGGATGAAACGAATAAAGTATGCAAGGATCGTAGCAAGATGTGTGGTGTTGAGAGATGTGATACCTGCCTACCTCAGCGGGAGAAGGGCGTGACGTATGTATGTATGCACAGAGAGGAATTGGTGCATGGCCAAAAGTAATCTTG
>CAWVPI010000041.1:0-16119 GCA_963931975.1 Cataclysta lemnata
ATGAATTTGATGTTTACGACACGAAAACGTGCGTGCTCGCCTCATTGGATGCAGAGTCAAGTGGCTAACGATCATAACGTTTCTATCGAACGAATGTCAAATAATAGCCAACAACTAGTACATACTCTTACATTTGACACGACACAGTCGCCATTGTGTTTTCCACATATACATACATAAATCACGCCTATATCCCCGAAGGGGTAGGCAGAGGTGAATTAGCACCCACGTTTCGCCAATTAGTTAGGTCCCGTGTAATAGGTATTTCTCTATCGAACGAATGTCTCTTTTTGACAATTACTTTTACATTTGATACCTAGTTGCCAGTAATATATGCCAGTTTTATGCATTTATATTATACCTACTCGTTCGAATAGATTGGCTACTTGCATAAGTCTGTAGGCCTAGCACGGGACGTGGACAAAATGTCTCTCCACCATTCGTCAGTGTATTGTATCCAGATTTAGTGGTAGTTAGAGCTTTTTCCAGAGGAGATTTTCTCCACGTCCCGCGCTACCGGGTCTGGAGGGCGGCGACAAATAAAAACGCACAGATACAGACGTAATATTTTATTTTACATGTTCGCAAGTGATATAAGACTAAAAATAAAACGACAACTAATGACTATAAATTTATTTGTTTAATAATAATAATAAGTTAAATATATATCAATCTGCGAGCCGGCTGCGTATGTACAGGGCGCGCCAGCGAGCGCCGGCGCGGCGGCCGCCTTGAGCCCGAGGCGGCGCGGCGCTAGATGAGGCGCTCGCTGAGCCAGATTCAGGAGTCGGGGGGCGCGGGCGGCGGGGGCGGCGCCGCCGACAGCGCGGGCGGCAGCGCCGGCTCCGTGTTGCGCCGGCGCACCTTGCCGCGCTTCTTGAGCATGGTGGCCTGCACAGCGCGACGCGGGTGAGCGGGGCAGTCACGGGCCCGCCGCGCTGGCGCCGCCCGAGCCGCGCTTGCTTTTCTTCAGCATCGTCGCCTGGACACACAAGCCGGTCACCGCCTGTCCGCCGCCCGCCCCGCTCACCCGCGCGCTACCTAACCTACCCACTCCTAGCCCGAGGTCGCTGGCCGCCGGGATCTACTACGCACTACACTCCGTTCGCAGCTATTTTACCTCTGACGTTTCCATTTGCGACTTATGTGAGAGAAGGATACTTGTTTGACATTGCCTTAATGTTAAGGGAAAATAACTGTGAACGGACTGTAGACACTTGTCTGAAGACTAAAATCCTCAGAAGATTAATCTTATTAATACTATGCCCAGCCCGGCTAGCATGACCACCGAAACACGATATGATATAGCCATTTATCGCTTGAACTATCAATAATACAATGATTTTTGGTAGTACAAAGCGATTCATAGCTTAATCATATCGTGTTTCATGTGGTCATGTTAGCCAGGCTAAGGCGGGAATCAGAAAAACAGTAGCCAGCCATACCACATGCCAATTGAATTAAAAACTGTTTATGTTGATTTTGAGGTTAAGTTCTCGGGCAGTTTTACAAGGACCGACGCCATGTAGTTACGTCAACATGAGCAGAATCAGCCCCACTGGACAAGAAGGAATACAATACAAATGTCCATTTTTGACAGCTTTCCTTTTGACACGACGATCGCCATGTTGTGAGAAAACATAATGGCAACCGTCGTGTCAAAAGTGAGTACGGTCGGCCAAATGTCGCTTGCAGTTTATGGAACAATAAAGATTTGTTTTGCTTGCACCTTAATCTGACAACATTGCAATCTTATGATATTGACGTTTGTCACAGTTGTCAGTGTGATCCTTGTAATTTTCCAGATAATGTTCTAGCAAAGTAAACCAAAAGAGGTACACCATTTGCTTGGCCGACCGTACGTCAATTTCATACATTTGTATTCTATTCGTTCGTTCATGTTACGGTACTACATTGCGCAAGGTCTATGTCAAACTGCGCGAGAAATAATAACCTCAAAATCAACACAAATTTTTAATTTATTTGGTATGTTGTATGGCTATAGCTATTATTCTGATTCCCGCATCTGGGCATAATATTAACATTATTGATCTTCTGACGATTTTAGTCCCTCGGCTTAGTAGATCTCGTGACGGTTAGCGAGCTTTGTCTAGCGGATTCTGCTGCAACGACCTAGGCGTGCTCGAGCCGCAATACATTTGTGTGTCCCTTCGATTCGATACTAAAACGTTCGTAGTCAAGGCGCGTGCGCATTGGTCCGTTCTAAGGCCAACGTTGACATCATCGTCTGACAACCTCTTATGGGGCGTACTTCTGTGAAGGCTACACGAGTTGTAGGTATGGGATTTTTGTGGTTTTAAAAGTACCTAAATCATAATTTTTGCGGCACTTGTAAAACTATCTAAATTATTTTATAACTTGATAAGACAGAGATAAAATAAACTGTCGACCAATCGTGTAGCAGGAAATTATAATTTACTGCGATGTGATTGGACGAGAGGTCTGAACGTTAATGATGACTATCTTTTTTTATTGTGGATAGACTATAGTAGAATTTATTCAGGCTCATAAGAAGTTATCAGACAATAGTGAGGGCGGCGGGCGAGGCCGCGGACTGGTGCGTGGAGTTGGTGCTCGGGCGGCATGTGACACGGGAATTTTGAAAATAGCATAATCGAAAGTAATCGAAACAATATTCCGCTTGACCTACGTGACATAGTATTATATGGTAGGTACACAATTCATATAATACATTTACAGACACTCTGGGATAATTTTAGTGAAATATCGAAAAACTTTTGAAGGATAAAAGATTTATCTGGTCGGCTAGGAAATAATGATTTTAAGATTAAGGCCATCGTTAGCACCATTGTTATGTTGACAATAAAAAGTAAAAACAGATTTTCTCATCTTGTTTTAATTAATCAAGCATTTGTCGAAACTATTACATTTTCGAGAGTGTAGGTACAATAAATGTATTTTATGACTTGAAGCAAGTTCTATTTATGATTTGACTAGCTGCAGAGTTGTATTAACAAGTCAACAAGAAACTTGTAATGGATTTTGCATTTTATGACATAATATAATAAGACTGAAATTAATCTGAGAATGGCAGTTTAGAATAACCCGTTTGTCTGTTGATTTCTGCAGGTAGTCACTTTAGCCGGTCTACATTCTAGTAGGTGGAAGGGGGCCAAAAGGGGCATGTTGCCTACCGCGGGAACTTTGTATAATACTTGCCATATAGTAAAAGAGGCAGATTGGAATTTAAATTTCAATAACGAACTTGACAACCGATTGCAATATATACATTTTGAAAATGAATTTTATATGACCGCTTTAAGCAACATGCCCAATTGGCTATTTATACGATCGAGCGGAAATTGCCGAATGTATGTATGACACAGGTTTTGTGTCCAATTGACAACATTTCACAAAAATTTTATCAGATGAATATCATTTCTTTATTTTCCTATCCTGACTTAAAAACTTGATTTATTATTATTTTTATTTGATTTGATTATTTCTTTATTAACTGCGCATTTCGCCATACATCCATAGTTATGCCGTCATATGGCGCTTACATCTGTTTAGAATAGTCGGAATTTTTATCATAATTTTTTATGTCAAAACGACAATTAAATAAAAAAAAGAAAAAATTCCGGTGTCTTCATTACCGGTCTATTTTCCTGTACCTCAAAAATAAAAGCGTGTTCACAATATGAAATGTTGCCAATTGAGACCGTGGAAGCGAGCACGTGCAATTGTATACCTTAAGGGCTGACTTGAGGACCACCACCTCGCTCGGCGCCGCCACCCACGGCTCGCCGTCCACCTGCACCGGGATCTCGCTCTTGAGGTTTATCTTGATGTGACCCCCCTGGAATCAAAATACATACATACCTGCATAGAGATATCGAAGACGTATTAACTAACTTTTAGATTAATAAAAACTAGCTTTTTCTTGAGGCTTCGCTCATAATAATTGGAAATTAGCACCCTGGATCCTGGCTTCGATCCCCATAGGGCAGTACCAATATAGTAGTTGTTGATGGTACAACTTTTTTGACAGCTTGTCTCAGCTGTTTGACAGCTACTCTTACATTTGACACGACGGTCGCCATGTTGTTTTTTCTGTAATACGTCAGTTTCATACTTTTGTATTCTATTCGTTCGATAGAATAGATTGGCCACTTGTCTAGAGGGGCTGGCTAAAAAGTGTGTCCCTACCTGAGAAACAGCCCCCTTAGCACGGGATGCGGAGAAAATCTCCTCGGGGTAAAGAAAATTTGTTCCTCTCGCCCCAACTCCCATTAAAGTCTACTTTTTTTTTATCTCGGATCCTAAACTGCCAAGTGCAAACGTCAAGTTTTATTGTTTAGTGGTGTACTCGAAACTATCGACAATGTTGTAACCTGGACACAAGTGGTTTTGGTTTTGGGCATGTTATAAAAAATTAAACATACCCAATTTCTCCGTCCTGGTATAGCGTCTTCTCTATCGATAGGCTGATCGATTATAGCTTTAGAAATAATTACTTTTTTTGACTGTGCTTTAATTTATCGTTAACTTTCGATAGGGGTGGGACCGCCGCTATTTTTACATACATACATAAATCACGCCTATATCCCCGAAGGGGTAGGCAGAGGTGAACTAGCACCTGCGTTTCGCCAATTATGTTATGTTATTATGTCCCATGTAATATGTGGCGAGCCTATTGCCATTTATCGGGCACAAAAGTCGCAGTACATTGCTAGGTGGTAGAAGAGGAACGCTGCTGCCCATTCCTCATCACTGATTTATCCTTAGTCGCCTTGTACGACACCCACGGGAGAGATTTGGGGTGGTGACAATTGTATTCTACTCTGCCGTCACCAATTTAATCGATCCCCATGACGTAAAACCTAAGGGCGCACCATAAATGCTATTTGCACAGCAAATCGCTGCTTGGATGAACTTCTTTTTCCTCCCTGTTCCTGGTTTTTGGGGTGGTGACAATTGTATCCTAGTCTGCCGTCACCACACGGCATGCCATTTAGTATACGAGAAAAAAAAATAGACTACAAATCCCAAGACAAAACACTGTCAAGTGGCGGAGAGAGAGTCCACGTCCCGTGCTAGGTCATAACAGGCGTGAGTAAATACCTGCGCTATCCGCATGGCACCGCGCAGTCCGGACTGGATCTGGCCTAGGTGCACCACGCCGGTCACGCCGACAACCTCCAGCATGCCGTCCCAGTGGTTCGGCTTGTTGAACTGATCGTCCTTCTCCGGACCCCATGGGTTCGCGCCGGATCCCCAGCTGTTAGGGGCACAATTACTTTGCGTTAGCGACTTAAAAAACCCAGTGTTGGGCAACATCACCATCATCACCAGCCCTTTAATGTCCCCACTGCTGGTGCACGATCCTTCCCTATGGATGGAAGAATATAGGGAGATTGGGCCATAACCCACCGCGCTGGCCTAGTGCGGGTTGGTGGGTACTAACGACTGCAGCTGCAGACGGGACCAACGGCTTAACGTACCTTCCGAAGCACGGAGGAACTCAAGATAATAAATTTTTGGTCACGCATCCAATGACCGGCCTTGGCGACATTGCTTAATTTACACAAACGCAGGACAAGCGCGCTATGCCACTGCGCTAGCGAGCTCCTCGTGTTGGCAACGCCACCATAAAATTAAGTTATTTCATTTGCCTATGATTTTTTTTTTGTTTATGGCAACTCTGGGTGTTTAGTTCTATCACTCTCTAGCTTCACCGCGCGTTCGCGGTCGTGATTTTTTGTGTGTGCTGGTCAAATAAATAGTTTTTATAAGCTATCGAAGAAATTCTAGTGTTTCCCTTGAAAGTATTCCTGCCCGCGACATTCAGTACTCGGGCATTATGTTCAGACTCTCAGGTTACCTTCCTGGAGCACAATTGGCACAATTGAATGTAGTTTAGCAAAAAGGAGCCTTAGGCTTTTGTAGAGAATAAGGGATAAAAAATAAGTCCCGTCCTCATTAGAGAATCTTCTTGAAACCACCCACAACAGCATACTCAAGGAGAAGTAATAAGCACAAAAACTGAGTCAAAACCGTATGTGAATTGAATTGGAATGTTGTCATTCCAACTAGCACCTTTCCGGTGTGATGGATAATATGAATTAAAAGACAGTGGATAGCTTAAAGCTAAATAAATGGAAGAAACAAATGATGAGAATGGCTTGTCTAACTTTATTTTCTTTGAATGGAAGAGGAAGCATACAGCGCCGAACCGGATAGATAGAAAGAAGGGCAGGAGGAATGATAAAGTTATATCTGACAAATAAGTCTTCTCGGTGGCAGAAGAACGGGTCCTATGAACTGATGATAAAATAGCTTGTGCCCTTTTTTTGAAGGACCTAAGCTCTTTTGGCCGAAAGTTGGTTTATTGGGGACGGCGAAGAACTTTTCCTCAAGCGTTGTCCTCTAGTACTCCCTCAGAGGATTTTCCCACAGTAGGCACCTCCCGCCTGTCCTCTTCTGAGTGTGTCAAATCCTCTGAGGATATACAGATATACTGCTGTGGAGAGTAAGTGCTTGGAGCGGCAGGCCTGAGGGTGTAAAGGCGTGGACATCGGCTCAGTCGGGCCATGTCGCTTACCTGAGTATGTTCAATATGATGATTCCCTCGACAGCCGGCAGATCCACAGGTTTCCCGTCCACTTCAAGCTTGACAGCTTTGTGGAGATCTTTGCACATCTTGCGCCCCACCATCTTGCGTAAACCCATCTTCACATACACTCCCTTATTACGTAGTCTGCAAATTTTCAATCGACACATCATTATAGTTCGCTAAAAAATCTTAACTGTTACAAAAATAAATCTTAATGACATACATTTTGAATTTACAATGTTTCAAAGTATTATTTGAGTTGCGCCGGTTGATTATAAGCTAAATGACAAAAATCCATATCGCACACCTGAACATTAACGAGGAGAACAACTGAAAACAACACAAAATTAAGTTATTGCGATGTTTAGAATCTGTCTAAACTCCAAAGGTATCAGTGTAAAAATCTCTGTTAGTAAAATGTAAGTGGCGTTGCAGGTAAGTTAGTGTTTCAGAATCTCTGCACGTAGACCGTTGCCAATAACTGAAAACTTCAGTAGTCAAAGAAAATAATTTGAACAGGGGGCCTACCGCCTAACTCGATTGCTAAAGCAAAAGCTATAGTTTATGACGTCATGCTGTCATTTCGCACCAAATGTACCTAAACTATTAGCGATAGCTTTGAACGAATGATCACCGAATGATTTTGTATGAATTTGGCACAAGATCCCTGCCGCCTAAAAATTCAGGATGGCTGATATAGCCGTAAGCAGTGCATTGCAATATAGCTATCATCAGCAATCGAGTTAGGCGGTAGGCCCCCAGGTCTAATAGAAATCCAGACAAAAGTCTATTATTGTTGTTTCTGAAAAAAATAAGTATTTTGTGTTGTTCTACCCTCTGTCTAGGTGTGTGATATAGAACATGGTACATGTTATTCGATTTTAATTTTAACATTATATAAATGTTAGAAAAATTAGTACAAAATTAGTACCTCAAGACCATAATTTTTCGAAATTCTTTTTCTAACCACCAAAATGGTACATGTTGTATAAAGGTGTAACTAACGTTGCTATGCCAACAAACCTGCTATTAAACTTATTAGGGTTCTCCTCCCTCGCGTTGTGGAAGTCGAGGCAGAGGTCGGCGTCGATGCCGATGCCGAAGTAGTTGTTCATGACGAGGATCTGGGAATTGTCCTCGCTCTGCGATCCTGTGGTCACAGACGCTGCAATGTGAGCGGACGGTCACCGATCTCGCATAGGGTATGAGCTGGCTGATACGACTGTTTGATGGCATGTGAGCTTATTACTAACGATGATTGCTGATGAGTGAAGGTCTAAGAATCCCAGTGAATTTTATAACGACTACCCTATTTTTCTTGAATCGAATCTCATTAATGTTAGAACAACTACCCTACTTTTCTTATTTCGAATCCCATTAATGTTAGAACAACTACCCTACTTTTATTGTTTCGAATCCCATGAATCCCAACGAATTTTATAAAAAGTACCCCACTTTTCTTGTTTCGAATCACATGAATCCCAATGAATTTTACTAAGTCTACCCTACTTTTCTTGTTTCGAATCCTTCAAGATTAGTTTTGAATACCCGTAAAATGTTAAGTATTTTACCCCAATCAATCAAATGCAAATAAGTATATCCTATCCTATTCCTAGCCATATCCAATTCCTGGTCAGTACTAACCCGGCAACTGCTTAGACAGCTCCTTGGGTTCGTCCTGCTTATCCTCGGGGTGGAAGACTACGGTCCAGCGGTCGAGCCGGATCTCCTCGGCGTCGATGACGTCACGCAGCAGCGACAGCGGGTCCTCGCAGCCCGTGTACCCGGAGCCCCAGCGAAGCACCCGGGCCAGATCATTACCTGGGAACGAGCATGTTTCTCGATAACGCAATGGCTTAGCGCGTTACGCCTGCGATAGCGTAAACTAAGCATTGTGTACTAAGGCCGATCATTGAACTTGGATTCTTGGAGAAAATTGGTGACCAAAGGGCAGCAGCATTCCTCTTATACTACCTAGCAATAAACTGGGATTTATGTGCCCGATAGATGGCAACAGGCTCGCTGGCTATTAGGTACATGGGACTTAACTTAATTGGCAAAAAGTGTGTGTTAATTCACCTCTGGCTATAGGCGTGACTTATGTATGTATGGATGGATGGATTCACCGTGCCGGGTCCATGTCCGTGTGGCAGAGGGGGAAGTAAGTGGCAGCGCTTGGGACTTGTGACCCTAGTGCAGGTTTACGGGGCCCCTTCACAACTAGTCAACACTCACATTTGCTTCTCTCTCTAGGTAGCCTTTCTTAGTAATGGAATATCTCTTTCTCTCTGACGCCGAAAAATGACGAGAAGCAGGAGTCGGGTGTGCTCGTAAGTGTATGCATGTGTGTATCTGGTATTGTAGTGAGGTACCACCACTGATCTTTGGACAAGTACGCTGGACTGAAGGTTGTCATCCAAAAAATGAAGCCAATTTAATTATCGCCATCTTGGCGCTGATAGCACTGGTGTACGAAGGTGAACTTCCACGGAAGTAATATTAGAGATGTATTTGTAATGTCAAATTTAGTACCCATGCCGGTCGATGGGGTGCTTCAAATCGGCACAAGTATCATTCGTCATTTTAGTAGATGTAAGCAGTCCAGTGTACTTGTATAATAGAGGTGAGTGCACTGACCTGTCCCGAGCGGCACGATGGCGCAGGGCGGGTTGGAGCACTGCGAGTCCTGGCCCACGTTGTCGAGGCACTGCAGCACCCAGCCGATGGTGCCGTCGCCCCCGCACACCAGGATCTTGTAGTTGGGAATGTGGCGAAACACGTACAACCTGCCGTCGTGATTGATAATCAGTAAATTCACGCGTTAATACTTTTCACGAACGTTTCTCCGAACGGAGAAAGGAGGTCGGAGGGAGAAAAAAAAGGAGGGTCCTTTCTGAAAACCAATGCGACATACACCAAGTTTTTATTATAACTACTCAGAAAAAATGTCATAAGAAATGTAGGTTAGGTTTTTTATTTATCCGCGTTCAGTTATAAAAAGACAGACAGACAGATCTAAAATCGCGGCTTTTATGATGTATGAGATTTTTTGGGGCCGGCGTCAACGAATTCCGATGTCAACGAATTTTCCACTCTCTTATAATCTATATCACCTATCACACTGGCAAGGCCTGATGAACGGAGAGGGTAATTGAGAAGACAACATTTCAATTCATACCACCGACATACAGTCATCATACAGTCCGACACCAACCTTCTTCGGACACTCTCAAACGCAATGCAAACTATTTGCTCTACAATCCAAACTTAAGTTTGATCCTAGAAAATAAATTAAGTAGGTTTAAAAATACACTCACCCCGGCAACGGGCCTCCGTTCTCGAGGTCGAACACTTGGTAGGGGTTCAGGAGCTTCCGGAAGGATGAGATGAGCTCCAGACCCTGGCAGCCGCCGGACTTGACGTTCACGAACACCAGGAGCGGCTTCACGCCCGCCGGGACCATCGACGGCTCGATGCTGGGCAGCAGCATCACTGGACACCGTGGTGAATGGGTTAGGACATTTTCCTCTTATAATAGCTTTTAATACAACTCCTATAATACTAAAGCAATATTGCGTCACGCCCTCCCGCGCTATGTTGTGTAGGGCAGTGTGAGAATTGCCTTGAATTACGGACAAAGAAAGTCAAAGCCATTTCTGGTGCGATTTTGGAATTTGGTACATTACAGCACTCCAGCAATGTTGTATGAAACGGCGTGCTGGAGTTGTTGTATTTTGAATTGTCATATTTTGATAATAGTACTCATTAACGTTAATTGACGTCTCTGAGTGCGGCAGTAAGATGTGCATGATTTTAAGGTAATTCTTCAGAAGTGTGTGCACTATCGTAAGAGGAGCTCGCTAGCGCAGTGGCATATAACACGTTCAGCCTGACATTGCGTAAACTTTGCAATGTTCGTTCTAAGGCCGGTCATTGGATGGGTGACCAAAAATTTGTTATCTCGAGTTTCTCCGTGCTTCGGAAGGCACGTTAAGCCGTTGGTCCCGGTTGCATCAAAGGCCTGTGCCCCCCAGCAGTGGGGACATTAAAGAGCTGGTGATTGATGATGATAATGATGAGTACGGTTTCATAACTGCCGTGTTTAGACTTACCTAATAAATGCTTATCTTCATATTTGGCCTCTCTGAGCGCGTAGAGCGCGCGGACCGCCTTGCTGGCGTCCTCGTATGTGATGACCATCGACCCGTACTCGTAGTAAATGGGGCCGATAGATGTGAATTTGTTCTCTGGAAACATTTCAACGATGTCACCTGACTTGTCACATAGCTGGGCGCAGGTGCATGCCATGAGAACTGCCCCTAGACAAGTGGCCAATGTTTTCTAACGAATAGAATACAAATGTTATGTTTGTACAGCTTCTCTTACATTTGACAGGACGGTGGCCATGTTGTTTCCTCTCTAGTTCGTCAGTATCATACATTTGTATTCTATTCGTTCGAATAGACTGGCCACTTGTCTAGGCCCCTTGAGGTTAGGGCGCATCTATTCCATGCGTCTCGATCAAGCGGCACATGAAATCATCATTCATATCATCTGCGCAGGTTCCTCTAATTTCTTCGATGTAGTCCTTCTTTTCACTCGTCAGTCTACAGACATTGCCAAGAACACGAAAACGCCCACAAAGAACAGCTCCAAACCAAGTCCCGTGACCGAATTCTGCTCACCTGCTCCAAGGAACTCCACCAAGATGTTCTCGTAGTTCCTTTCGGACAACCCCGGGGGCAGAGAGGCGACGAACAGCGCCAGCGTCGGCCCGTGGGGGTCCCGGCGCGGCTGCAAGTAGAACCGAGCCAGTTCCATGCGCCGCACCGACTCCCGCGCCAGCCTGACCACGATGCGCCAGGGCCGCTCGTCCTCTTCTAGCACGCGTTCCGATACTGTTGGGCGAAAAGGACAGACTGTGGTATAGTAGTGCCTACCTGAAGTATGAAAATTGTAGGGAAATATTTTTTCACTTTTCATGAAATTAATATTTTCTTTGGTAATTTAATATTTTCTTTTGTAACGTTATTTGACAACAGAGATAGTTAAGTGAAGATATATTTGAAAAGTTTTATTAATTATTAACACTGCTGAGAAATTAAAGAACTGCTTGGATTTGAAAATTCAGTTTGATATATTTTTAAGCTCTCAAGACACCATTACATTTTCAAGAATATCTCTTCCAAACCTCGAAAATACCACTGCATTTTCAAGTTTATCTCTTCCAAGCTCTGAAAATGCCATTGCATTTTCAAGAATATCTGTCGCAAGCTCTCTAAATACCAGGGCATTTTTGTCCAAGCTCTCAAAATACCATGACATTTTCAAGAATATCTCTTCCAAGCTCTCAAAATACCAGGGCTTCTCGTCCAAGCTCTCAAAATACCCACCTCCACGGTCCAGCAAGATCTCAGAGCAGCGATAGTCGGGCGCGGCACGCGAGGGGTCCAAGCCAAACCTCTCGAGGGCCGCAGCCATGAGATCGGTGACGGCTTCGTCGCCGCGCGACTCCACCGTCACGAAGGTGTCGCCTGCTCCTGCCACTCGCCCGGGGTACACGCGAACTGTGCCGCCCCCGGTCTCAGGTTCCCTGTATTAAGGTACAGAATTGAGTGCTTGATGATCTTGGCTCTATCACTAAGGCGCGTCACGTTCTGCTATTGTTGGGCACAGCGATATTCAAGGTACATACCTACATCCATAATTCAAGGGTATTTATCCTCGAAGGGGTAGGTAGACTTAAATAAACACCCTCATTTCGTCAAATGTTGGAACCTGACATTTGACGAAATGATGATAATGATGAAATAGGTAGGTAGAGAGCCTCTTCTTCTCCCTGCCCTGTTCCCAGTCTATCTGGGGGTCGGCGCAGTATGTTTCCTCTTCCATTCGTATGTCAGACGTCATCAAGCAATCCACTCCCTTTTGATTCATATCATCCATCGCACCGTAAAGGTGCTAGTGATCAATGAATGTATAGAAAAGAGACAGAACGGACCATGTCGAGAGACATTCCATTCCAATCCATACTGCTCAAAGTTTCGGCTTAGGTCTTACAGCCGGCCGCCTGCCTGACACCAACCCTCTTTGGGTATGCTGTTGTTGGTGGTTTTCCCTCCACCATTCGGGTGCCCCAAGGTGCTAATTGATCTACACCGGGCAATCTCCTTTAGTCGACTTTTACGACACCCAATGGCATGAGTCGGGGCTGGCCTATTCTACGTTATTTTTTCGCTCCCAGGCCAGCATAGAAGACAATAGGTAGAGAGCCTATTGCTATTTAAAGTTACTACTAGCCCCGTAGCACGGGACGTAGAGAAAATCTCCTCGTGGAAAAGAAAATATTTTCCTCTCACTTTAAGTCCCACTAAATCCCGAGACAGATCACTGTCTAGCGGTGGAGGGAGATTTTTTCCACGTTCCGTGCTAGGCCTACAGATATATTAACGGATTCGTTGCGGATGGCACGTCTGCCGTGCTATCACTATTTTTTTCGTATGGCGTTAGGCACGGGAACTGTGTCATTTTGAAATCGATGATACCTCCTCCAAATTAAGTTTAAAAAATCAAGCTTGCCTTTGTTTTTGGATATTCGATAATCGCAACGCTTTCCGGCAGATTGTGCGATATGACGGCAACTCACTTGAATCGGAGGAACAGCGCCGGCCTCTTGTTGGGCAGCCTGGTGACGCGGGCGAGCGGCGTGGGGTCTTTGAGGGGCGGCTCGTCGCCGGCCAGTGCGTCGGTCAGCTCGAACAGGTCCGGCGCGCGCGCCACGTGGAACGCGCGCAGCGCCGCCGAGACCAGTTCGCGCTCGTTCCAGTTGCGCCCCACGACCACTGGCCGGTACAGCCGCCGGGACCACGCCGCCTCCCCGTCGTACACCTTCACCACTTCTGTTCAACACAGGGGACTTTGAAGTGTTTGTAGCAACCCGTCGTACACCTTCACCACCTCTGTGCGACGCGACACACACACACACGGGGGACTTTGAACTGTTCGTAGGCAGTTTTTGGAGACCCACTTATTATAGACTGAAGCATACTGTTCCTTGGAAGCACGGGTTGTCGATGCTTCCAAGGAACAGTATGCCTCAGCCGTGCTCTATTGTTCTTTGGAAGCACGGGTTGTCGATGTCAAGCGTCCTGACGATTCTTGTGTGAAGTGCAATCATACCAATAAACGTATTTTGAATTAAGTAAGCGAGATTCAGAAGTGCAAGCTAGTTTTATACTTTTAGAAAAACTGTCAACATTGGTGACACTGGATGTTGTTAAGTTAATGTTCGGATAGGAGCGCCATGAGGCTCGACTCAAGGAATCATTTTCCCATGAAACGATTCGTAGAATTATACAAAAATCGTTCCTTAAGACTATTCGGAACATTTTTTTAGGCAAATAGTGTAACTTTGCATATTTGATTCAAAGCAATTAAATAATAATTATCCGTCCACAACGACCTAGTCGTTGGGGGTACCTTCATCTCTGTCGTCGGGTGTCCGGTCTCGGTGTTGTTTGTGGTCCGGCTTGTGGTCCTGGTCAGCCGGGGCTCCCGTGGAGCCGCCGCCGGAGCCCGAGCGGCCCTCGCAGCCCGAGCTGAACTCCTCGCTCACGCTGCGAGCTGCAACACAAGGATCGCTCACATGCGCCCCCCAACACCCTAAATACAACCCTGCCCCCTAGCCAAGCGGCTCATCTTTTCGAACGCATAGAATACAACTGTATGAAACTGACGTATTACAGAGAAAACAACATGGCGACCGTTCTGTCAAATGTAAGAGAAGCTGTCAAAAATTGACATTTGTATTTTATTCGTTCAAGTAGATAGACCACTTGGCTAGGCCCCCTGGTGTCCTTAAAAAGGCTTTGGCTTAGGGTTTAAAGCCGGCCGGCTGCCTGACACCAACCTTTTGCTTTGAACCTGCATCTGGGATAGGTTATTTAGTGGTATATTTAGGTGTAATACATATTTAATTTTCTATAACATCCACACCTCAATACAGCAGAATTGGACCATTTTTTTGCTTATTTAAAAATGTTCCAAACACTTCCTGTATTTGGAACATTTTTAAATGCATAAAACTTTTATGTATACCCTCAACAGTTTGACCGTTACATCAGCACGCTATTCTTTTTAATGGATTGCAGTAATTGAAAAGGTTCGTGACATGTTTTTTTTGTGACAACATCACAGCAATCTTGGTTGATATTGATAGAAAATCACACTTTGACCTGTTTCTTAAACACACCCTTGAAAACGACTAACATTGGGTTCAGACTAAGGCAAGCTTTTGGTATGTAGGTAGGCTAAATTTTAGCATCGAAAACTTGCGTTAGTTCTGGGGCTACACCTAGGATACACACAAAACTGAGCAGCTTACTTGCTACATCTCAAAACAATATACTATGAAGCCAAGTTTTATTAATACTAAAACACAACACACACAGTCATTATGTATTTCCGTTACACAAAAAAAAAATCCACATTTCTATAGGTACCTTTTTTATATAAAGCATTTGGCGGTAGTGCAATGAGGACTTAACAATAATAATTAACATAAATAATTATGTATACATTAAATATTTGTATCACATTCATAGATTTATTATAGACGGGACTTCTTCTGTAATAAATATTATATTATTATGTTCTGTATTGTAGTTTACCTTTACGCCGGTGGAATACTGTATGACGAGTATTCATGAGGTCGGCTACAAGTTTCGAGATTCCGAAATGGACTTAAAGAGGTGCTTTCATGTTTTATAAAACTACAAGATATGTGTATGTCTAAACCCTTACAATAATTTGATTTTATAGCATTTAAGTGTAGTTGTAGTTTTATACAAATGAACAAAAAGTAGTGGCAAGAGGATGTTGAAATTTTGAAACAGACTGTTTGGAGGTAGATTGGTGGATTTGACAGACGTTGTGTGAAAGAATATCGATAGAGATAATGTTCGATATTTCATATTATGAAGTTAGGTTGATGAATTATGAGATTTGAAAGAAAATGATACAAGCAGTACACTGGCATGCGCATAGTGAATAGCGAAGAAACCGAGAAGATTCCAGGCGGCGGTTCTCTATCGAGGAGTGTCGAAATGAGAAGTTCAGAAATTCTCTGCCCTTTCCGGCGGTCGACCGGCCCAGCCGATAGTGATTTCGTCGTTCCCAGCTCGAACTTCCCACTTAGACGACAAGGTTTGCAGGAGGTGACCACAGGAAGCGGACGCGGCGCGTGGGCGGTGTCATACAAAGCGGACAGTGAAAGCCTGCAACTGTGCTCGTCCCAGCTGCACTACACGGGCTATCGGCTCGACTCGTCCTCGCTAGGGTCAGTATCGTTAGAACCGCAAGCTCCATAGCAGCGATGCAAACAAAAGCTATTCACGCTCGAGAGGTCCTTTCGTCTCAGGACGTTCGACGGCGGGCCTCGCCGGGGGCGCGCAATGTAGCGGAGCTGAGGAGCACGGGGCCGCGCTGGGCCGTTACCTCGGCAGTAGGGGGGCGAGGCGCCG
>CAWVPI010000042.1:0-15248 GCA_963931975.1 Cataclysta lemnata
AAAAATCCAATTTCGGTGATCATGCTAGCCGGGCAAGAACTTCAACGGTCAGGTGTGACGGCATAAAAAAAAATACCACGCAGAAGAGAGTCGTGACGCATAACCTGTGTATTTATCTGCAACAGATCCGTCTCGAGGAGGCCGTGTGGCTCGGCACCGGGCTGCTGATCCCCGGAGACGGGTTCAGCGCGGAGGTGGTTCGCGGCGTGCCGCCCGGGCTCGCCGAGTTCGTCGCCCCGCTGCAGCGCGGCGGGCTGTGCCGCCTGGCGCACCAGCCGCACGCGCGGGGCGCCTGGACCGTGTACATGGGCGCGGCGGCGGCACAAGCGCGCCCGCCCGACGCCCGCCTCGCGATCGTGCACCTCAACAAGAGCACCAGCGGCATGGGGCTCAGCATCGTCGCGGCCAAGGTACGTGCTCAACAAATCGTAAAAGAAAAAATTCACGTGTACTACCCGGTTAAAATATACGTATACCGGGCTCTAGTCCGACAAATTCGTGCGCGACCCTTCTGCGGAGAGGGGGAAACGGTAAAAACTCGTGCAATACAGCATACAATACCTTAGCGCCGCGCACGAAGTTGTTGGTCTACAGAATGTGAAGGCCCTCCCCAGTACCAACGCAACACCTTTTTATCAGTCCCTAGTAATTAATAATAACAGAAGCCAACAAGTAAAAGAAATCGAAGTTAATAGTGAGTCTTGTTTTACACACCGTACAGGAGTGTCCACGTGACTACACCAACGGCAGGTCTACAGATATATTGGTAACCGGGTAGTAACATTAACTGCCGCATTCAGAGATGTCAATTATCGTTATTAAAACTGGTCGCTATTCTTACTTGGTCTAAGGTCTAGATTTAAATGATTTTTTGTTACATTAAGTACTCATTAAAGTAATTTCCGACAACTTCGTGCGTGACCTTCCTGCGGTATGAGGGGCGGAGGCGGAGATGGGGCGTTCTGAATGTTAGCAGGGGCGGGGGATGCGGGAAGGAGGGAAAACTCGTTCCCCCCGCATCGCCCGGCCCCGCTAGGCTAGGTTTGAATTAAATAGTTTTGTAACGGTATTTTAATTTATGGGCTTATATTTTTTGTAATGTTATCGTTTACTTACAGGGATACGGTCAAAACAAGCTGGGTATCTACATAAAGTCGGTGGTGGCGGGCGGCGCGGCGGCAGCCGACGGCCGACTAGCGGCCGGCGACCAGTTACTATCTGTTGACGGCCAATCGCTTGTCGGCATCACGCAGGAAAAGGTAAATAAAAATAAACAGACTTCATGGTGAAACATAAGAAACTCGTCAGATGTAAACAGATAATAAATAAATTTGCATAAAGGAGTTAGGCAGATTAGACCTTCCTTTGATGTTTTTTAAGAGCCATTTAAAAGGTAAAAGAACCGCCATGGTTTCCGATTTATGTAAAATTAAGATAAGTAGAGTGCACACTTTTTTTACGACTATGTAGCTTTTGACAGTTTTGCTACAATACTACTTATTACTTACTTACAATATACTTAATTATTTAATATTTGTCATTTCAATTTATTTAGGCTGCGGAGTACCTGATGAGAACTGGACCTGTGGTGACTTTAGAAGTGGCGAAGCAGGGAGCAGTGTTACACGGACTGGCAACGCTCTTACACCAGCCTACTTACAACCAGAAACAGGGTATGTCATTTGATACTTACATCGAACTTTAAACTATAGTAAATTTAATCATTATGTTTCATATTCCAGTGTGCAGAAATAGATGATAATTTCTTATTATAAACTGCCGGCGACTACCTGCCTATTAATCTTTATCATTAATTTTAGAAATAAGTTAATTTTAGTGTTAAATTTGTATGTTACTAAGTTTATTTTGTTATTGTAGTTTAAATGGGTTGACATATTGGCTAATTCTAGTCATTTATCGACATAGTAGGACACTAGTTGAAAGTCTTTTGAAGACCACGACGTACCTGTTAAAGCAATATATTAATATTGGGGTAAAAAGACCGAAATTATAGAAGACTTGTAAACAAAAAGATTGCCCCTGCTTAGTGGGGTAGAGGCGGCTACTCTTAACGCTATATGGTTGTGGCGAGGCAGAGGCTGTCCAGTACGAAGACCCCATGCGCCGCAACTTCGGCACCTACACCAACACCCACCCGGCGCTCCTGCGGCCCGCCTCGCCGCTCACCGAGCTCGCCACTGCAGGCAATTATCACACACAATCACACAATACACTCGCACACATTCCCACCCTCACACACATTCCCATCCACACACCACACCACCCAACTTCGGTGCGCCTATAAAATTCACGACCATTGAATACTGTCACACTACATTCGCACCCAAACCCAACTGTCATAGTACTCTCTTTCTCATTATCTCTCACGCATACACACATCACAAAATGAAACAACTTTTTTCCGAGTGCTGTCTGGAACTTCTTATTTTGCAGCGACGAACTATGCTTGGTGTTATTATTTTGCGTTGTTTTTCTTCTTTTTTTTCGACCCTAAAACCTGTCGTCAAGGTTTCTCTTTATTTTATTTCAGTTTATTATTGTATTGCTGGTTCCAGTTTTTAGTTCTGTTTTTACTAGATTGTATTTGGGCAGGTAAGAGTTTTACTTAATTTGGTGTTTATTACAGGCTACGGCCGTCGGCCGTGTCACGATCGATGTCATCTCTCAAGAGATGAATCTACCGAATCTAGCACCGACGAGAGCGAGGAATGCCACCCGCACTACCATGGATCCATTCCTAGGCTAATTATCACTCTGGACAGAGAGAACAATCAGCTGCAGGAGGATATGTCGCCCGACACGCCTGGTTGCCCGCTGGAACTGAAGTCGGGGCCGCCGCCTCGGCCCATTCCAGTATTTTCCTTCACATGCGAGGATTTCGATGAACAGAATCTAGGCAGCGACACCACTACATATGACAGCCATGTGCCCCAAGAGGAACCGCCGCAAGTTCCTGACCCGCCCGCAAACTACGACCAGTCTAGCGAGAGCGGTGAAACTGTGTGTCTGCCACCCGAAATGAAGCCCATCAATACCAAACTTACACTAGATCTATTCAAAGCTCGACCCAAAGACAATGACGCGTATAGACGACGCTGTACAGGCGTGGAAGATTGTGTGAGTGCTTGCGAATGCTGTCGCACACCACAACCGGAGGCACAGCTCATACCGTTTATCGATGAGCCTACTTTTGAACCTGTTATATTCGAGAACGACAGCACCTCCAACTCGATTTCAACGCCAAAGATCCGTAGAATACTGCCGTCCTTGTCTTTGGACCAACCAGATGACAAGACTGTGGAGACAGCTGACGCGACATGCCAAACGTCGTGCTCACCATTTGAGGTAGAAATTAAAAAACCGCCTGTGCCAACACCACGTAAACTAGAGTTAACCTTGGACGTTAAGGGGTCTAAGAAAATGAACGACATGCACAGTAGACTGAGCAGGACATTATTCAAACTGTCGACAACGGTCCCCAAAGCTGAGGATACGGAACCTCCGTCCACCTATTCGACGTCCGAATCGTTTGATGAAATAACGAATGAGCGTGCAGTGTATCCTAAAAAAGTCGTGGCCACTCCTTTAGAGAGAGGAGCCACGCAGATTCTAGATCGAAAATCATGGAAGTCCCCAGATGAGTATAGGCCTTCGTTCGGAAAAGTTAAAGCGCTAGCAAAACACTTCAATGAAATTAATTTAAGTTACTGTGTAAAGAATTATAAACGTAATTGCCAATCCAGTCCCAATTTGACTGGGCGCCAAGAGAAAGCGTTCAAAGTCTTAGACAATGTACAAAGTAGTACTAGTTTAGCCGATATTCAATATGAATGCAACAAAACCGACACGAGCGACACCAAAGGTGATAAACTTTCTGAGGATGAGGTCAAAAGTATTCTAATTCAGCTCGAGGACTGGTCGAGATATGGGTCCAGGGGGAGCGAGGATACGTTGGCCCAGGGCAATGAATTCGAACTACCTAACCTGCCGTCTGAAGACCAGCCTGATAACGGAGGTTTTGTATTCAACGAGATCATTGATAAAAAGCCGCGTGTTATAACTCTAGATAATATAAGACTCATATCAAACCAGTCCAGTTTTAATTCTGACCTGGGCAAGGCGAGCAAAGATTCGGTGACAGGAAGTGTGAGTTTAGAAAAGAGTTCTGTGTCTCGGGTTGAGTTGCGGGAGAGTGTTCCGGAGAGATTGGGGGTGGAACCGAGGCGTCATTCCTATGGCCCGAAGATGCAGAGTTGCCCGAACGTGAGCGGGAATCGCGTTCGCAGCGCGTTCGACGCGAGCCGGCTGCGACACAGCTGCCCAGCGCTGGACGCGATTGACCCCTCGCGTAAGATCCTCTCACCACGCATGACATAGGTGTGTTATAGTCCGCACCATCAAATAGACACCGCATTATTTCCTGGGTTATTCATTTTATTTTGTTTTCAGGCATGCTGACGCATTTATCGCTTTATCTTGCGCAAATTTATAAGCGAGATGAGTTTTTTTATTTGCGATGTACACGCCTTACAATTATAATATAATTTTATCATTATAGGTTTACCTCTGTTACTTTTTTTTCTTCACTAATTTTTTTTTAAATCTGTTAATGTTACTAGCGCAATTTATTGTGTCTCGTATGTCTTCTTAGTCATATATCCTGCCTTAGTCATTTGAAATTTAGGTACTTTTATTTGTTAAATGTGCACTTTTTTCCTAGATATTATTCTTTTTGCATATATGTTATTTAATTTTACGTTATTGTAAATTGCGTTTATATTTTAATTCATTGCTTATAATGATTGACAGCTATCTATGATAATCTAACTCGACAGGAGCCTTGCAGTGGCTCTTGTAGTCTGAGTTAACTTGTCTATTGATTTATAATATAAACGTAATGTAGTCCATTATATACGTATTAATTTGTTCGCATTTTACTTTGTAGTAGAAAGGTAACAATGTTAGAAATAGATTGATCTAATGTTAATTTTTATATCAATTGATTGGTATTATCAAATAAAGAAATAATAGTTCTTTGAACAAGAAAAAATATAGATATTCCAACAAATTTGCTACTCATATTCCATCAGCTTTTGCTTGTTCCACTTTAAAAGGTATTAAACGTTTTTGCGATCCAATCCAACTTACAGTATGGTGGTGTTTAACAGCAGGAGGTGTAGGCGTCGGAATGGGGGTGACAGGACCAGGCGGGCGGCGCATGTCAGAGCGCGATCTCCCGTCGCGACTCGCAGCCGAACCCGTCAAGCCCAGCAAGAGCACGCCCGCGTTGCACCATGCCCATCCCACGCACCATCACCCTCATGGGTAAAATTTTCTTTTTTATTTCATTTTTACTGCGACTGCGACTTTATTCATGACGACCATCTCGCGGCTGAGGTGAAAGAATTCCCTGTTTGTTAATTTTTACTAGCTTCCGCTTGCGACTTCATTCATGACGGCCATCTAGCGGCCGAGGTGAAATAATTCGTTGTTTTGATACAAATTCTATAATTCAATTCGAAATTATTAGGTCGAATCATCCGACTGTAATGATTTATTGGCAGTTTTTTTTTACGTAAGACCAAGACTAAGTAGACCTAAACCTAAGCACTTGTTTTATGGATTCTAGATAACGGCCATATTTTCTAATACTTATCATATTAATTATGTATATAAATGTTGAAAATATACTACATAAACATCACACAACCATGACTCGTAAACAAATATTTGTGTTCATTACAAAATTTTCCCCTACCAGGATTCGAACCCGGGACCTACATACATACATACATAAATCACGCCTATATCCCCGAAGGGGTAGGCAGAGGTGAACTAGCACCCACATTTCGCCAATCATGTTAGGTCCCATGTAATAGGTGGCGAGCCTATTGCCATATATCGGGCACAAAATTGTCGCAGTACATTGCTAGGTGGTATAAGAGCAACGCGGCTGCCCATTCCTCATCACTGATTTATCCTTAGACCCGGGACCTCTTGGCCGATATTCTGCGATCTGAGCATTCGACCAAGTCGCCCGTCAATGATGCGTGATCTGTACGGTCAACGGCACTTCCGACTACCCAAAACTGTGAAATTTGTTCAATCCATTGTCAACCATAATTTGTTGGTAGTGAAGCTCGATTGAGAAAACTTGACATTCTGTAGTAGTCTTACGTGCTGTTGACTGTACATTGATGTTTTGACAAAACTTGGAGATTTATGCTTTTACGAGTTGCATTTAAAGCTTGCAGCGTTTAGTTGTGTAATGAGTTCAATATAATTATGATCGAACGTCAGTACGGCCCTGAGTCCCACCCCGCCGGGGCCGGGCTCGCCGAGCGCGTGGGCCAACAAGTCGCGCAGCAGCCACAACCTGTCCGCGCCGCAGCAGGACACTTTCTACCAGAACCTGTCGTCGGTGCATCACCAGCAGCACATGCTGCAAGACAGGTACTAACCCTCAAAACACCCTTAAAATACGCAATGATTACAATCCTGTCCAATCAAAGGTTGTCTGGAAGAGATCGCTTTTAGCTTGCCGATGGTATATCTTTTATTGTAGTAGTATTTTTGTTGTGTTTTTAATTTGGTGTGCAATAAAAAGTAAATTGCAGGCTGTTTATGACATTCAAATAAACAAATGAAATATAAATAGACCAAATTGATATACGATCAGCATCAAAAGTTGATGAATACTTTAGTACTTTGTCACAATAATAATGTATACCATAATACGGTGTCTATTTTGTCGTATGGTGCAGTGTGGTGACGGCAGAGCAAAATACAATTGTGACCAACCCAAATCTGTCACACGGGTGTCGTACAATGCGACTAAGGATCAAAGCGTTTTAGTTCTAGCCTAGCAATATATTGCGGTTTAGTTGCCCGATTTATGGCAATAGGTTTGACCACACATGGGACTGGAAAAGCAAAACGTGGGGTTTAACGCTATTCAATAACAGTTATTATCTGTTGACATTTGGCAAACTATAGACATTTTCTCATTTACTTTAAATAACAATTTAAATGTTATTATTTTATGTAGGATATACATTCATCACATTTTTAACTTCTTAATTATGTTTGCAGAACATTTTTTTCTTACTCTTCCATTCTTCTCTGCTTCTCACCATAGCTAAAGTGGTTTGATCTTACAATTTATACAGAGATAGGGTTCTATAGTCCGACAAGTTCGTGCGCGACCTTCCTGCGGGATGAGAGACGGTGGCGGGGACGGGGCACTCTAGATGTTGGGGGCGGGTGATGCGGGGAGGAGGGAAAATTAGTGCAATACAGCATACCCCCAACGTTTGTCACCCCGCAGGAAGGTCGCACACGAAGTTGTCTCACTATAATAAATGGAGTATTTACAAATTATGTTTTCTTATATTTGCACGAGCACTACACATTTGAAATAAAACAACTTTTACGGATAAGACTCGCGTATAATTTGATGTCTGGCATATAAAAGTGTAACATCCCCCTTCAAGATGCAGGAATTTACAAGCTAGATTGTGACTGTGGACTCTCTTATATAGGCCAAACAAAGAGAAGTATAGGGACCCGGGTAAAAGAACACATAGCTGATGTGAAACATAGGCGCGAAACAAAATCTGCAGTATGTGAACATGCCTTAGACGGACCCAACCATTATTTAAGATTTGACAAACCGCAAATTCTAGCAAAAGAGAAACTAAATATACCTAGAATGATACGTGAAGCTATTGAAATCAAGAAACATCCAAACTTCAATAGGGATAATGGTTGGAACATACCACCTGCTTGGGACCCAATTATTAGAATAATTAAATCCCAACACCGTCCTCATACTGCCAAAAACAATGATACTGTAAGCTCTGTATGTGTAAATCGGAACACCTAAAATATCAAATATTATGACGGTAGTTAATTATTACTTGATTGTGAGGACAGCTGTCATCTTCAGTCCCCCCGTGACCACGGCCACTGTAAAGTGATCGAAACGTCGGGTTAAATAATTAATATGCCAAACACCAAATTATACGCGAGTCTTATCCGTAATAGTTGTTTTATTTCAAATATTTACAAATTTCTCGCAGATGGTCTTCGCTGCGGAGCTCCACCGGCAGTAACCGTCCACAGTCCGCCCATTTCTCTGCAGCTTCTCCCGACCAGGCACCTGAGGCCATCATGCACCAACAGGTAATCATCATACGGTACAGATTTTATGAAGGTAGAAAAAAAAAACAGATAAAGTTGGAAAAATTATAGTCTTGATGAGGGAATCGAACTAGCGTCTTTCGCAATTTTTTAAGGTCATAAATTCATGAACATAGGTAAATGTTGAGGGATGTAAAGGAAGAGGAAGAAAGCAGAAGACACGGGTGGGTTGCGTGGGAATAGACATAAATGTGAATGGAGTGAAAAGTGATGACAGCTAACAGGAGTGAATGGAATAAAAGAACGACCCCGACGACCAAATGTTATGCTTTAAGGGCAAGAGCATGCGACGAATGTATATATACATAATTATGTCACACCTTTCTGTCGTACAAGGCGACTAAGGATAAATCAATTATTCGATTTTAATTTCAACATTATATAAATGTTAGAAAAATTAGTACAAAGATTTTGGTGGTTAGAAAAACAACTTCGAAAAATTATGGTTTTGATGCGGGAATCGAACCCGCGTCCGCTGCTATCCGGGCAGGTGCCTGACCGCTCGGCCAACCAAGACACTTAGTGGGTGTAATTTTTGAAATTCTTTTTCTAACCACCAAAATCTTTGTGATAAATCAATAATGAGGAATGGGCCAGCAGCGTATTACATGGGGCCTAACATGGCGAAACGTGGGTGCTGGTTCACCTTTGCCTACCCCTTCGGGGATATAGGCGTGATTTACGTATGTATGTATGTTTCTCCCACAGGGGCAGGCAGAGATCACTTCTTTCCACTGGCTACGATCCTTACATACTTCTTTTGACCTCATGCATGCCCGTCGGCTTCGGGTACTCTTGACCTAGCCCTTTTTTAATAGACTTTCAATTTTATTATGAAAGATCCGCCTAGGCCTTCCCCTTCCCATTACTCCATTAACTTCCGCCATATATAGTAGATTTTCCATCAAGTGCACAAAACGAATCATTTTTGTCCGAGACTTTTAGCAGCCCGAGCCGAAGGCTAGGGCTGCTAAAAGTCTACAGCCAAGTATAAAATTAATTTTGAAATAATAATTTTATTAAATTAATTTAATACTTACCGTACCTACTTGAATTAAAATTTTAACATCTTTTATGTCTTAAAAAACACATTAGGCAAATAAATTTAAGTAAATATTAAAAAATAACAAATTCTATGTCTAATTTCTTATTGAGTTTGGCTGCATAGCACAAAATTCGATTTTGTGCAGCCTATATCCTGCACAAACAGGCACTTTCAGAGCATGAGAAGTGAAAAATCCTTTTTATCATTCTCCTTTCATTCATTCAGCGTAGTTTATGCGTTGAATATTGGAAACCTTTTGACTTTGACACACACAATTCCAATGTTCAAATCATTTATTTGACTATTCATGAGTGTATGTAATAATACCTTATATGAATAAACCATATTTTCATTTTCTTTCTACGTGACCAAACCATGCGATGCGAGCATCCGAATGTATAAATTTATGTATATTTTCATTGCCACTCTACCAGATGTCAGCGCGCGCGGCGAAGCTCGCGGAAATGTCCGAGGAGGTGACGCGGCGGATGCAGCAGCAGCAGCAGCCGTACCAGCAGAAGCCTATGGCCATCCAGCCGCACATGCCGCCGCACCACAACCATCAGCAGGTACCAAGTTTATAGATGCAAAACCACAATTCTGCACCCGAAATATGTATTCGAATTCAGGGATTCTTTCTGATTCATGACACTGATCATCACCTGGCCATAATTCGGTGTTTAGAACCACAACTGTGCACCCGAAATATTCTGATTCAACATGACACTGATCATTACCTGGATCCTGGATCATTACCTGATCATCATTAGAATGAATGCAATTTTATTTACTAGATTTTAACTTTATTTTATTACAAATCACTGAGGTTCAAATTATGGTGGCAACTATTACAGTAGGCCTTATAAAGGATTAAAATACCTATTAAGAAAATGCTATTATTTCGATTTCTTTACACAGAGAGACAGTCCCGTTCAGTTTTTTCATTTCAAATGTATATTGTTTATACAAATATAACAAACAGACTTGACGAGCCGTACGTCTAAAATATATTTATATTAAGACAAAATAGATAAGAATGGTATAGACTATTGGTAGCGAATAAATAAACAACATTGGTCCCTTCACAAAAATGCTATTTTATTACAGATGGTGAACCAATCCACACTCCAGGGACAAATGCCTCCGGTTGCGGGTTACGCAACCGGACCGCAGCCCCCGCTATCGCCGCCGCTTGTGCAGAGCCCACACCTCTACCACAACCAATCCCAACCTCAGCCGCAGATGCAACAGCAGATGCCGCCGCAGATGCAACAGCAAATGTCATCGCAAATGCAGCAACAGATGCAACAAGTGCCGTCACAAATGCAGCAACAGATGCAACAAGTGCCGTCACAAATGCAGCAACAGATGCAACAAGTGCCGTCACAAATACAGCAACAGATGCAGTCACAAATGCCCCAACAGATGCCGCCACAAATGCAGTCACAAACACAGCCCCAACAACAATCACAGTCACAAAGGTAAAGTTTTACATATTTTCATACATTCACTTCTCAACAATGTCTAACTGCCGCACTCAGAGACGTCAATTAACTTTAATAAGTATTTAATGTCAAAAAATTTCATTCAAATCTAGACCATAGACCCGGCAAAAATAGCGACTAGTTTTGAATTGTCATATTTTGACGTTAAGCACTCATTAACGTTATTTGACGTCTCTGAGTGCGGCAGTAAGGATATTTTATGTACACCTACTTCATTTTACTATCAGCCTCTTCTTATAATACTGACATAGTCTTTGCAGTTTTTCAATTACTTACTTAATAATTGTTATCCGTCATTATATTGAATAAATGGTATAGATTGTCAGTATTTTTAGAATTATCGCCGATACAACATAAAGTCAAATAAAATATCCTTAGATAAAGTTGATGTGTAATGTAATGCCTTCTCCCACCCTTCTTTCCACTTGCTACGATCCATACACACTTCTTTTGTGTCATCCAGCAGTAATTACTGTTTTCATGCATGCTCGTCGGTTTCAGGTACTCTTGACCCGGCCCTTGTTTAATATCCTTTCAATTTGATTATGAAAGACCCTTCCTCCGTCTTTTTTTTTCATTTACTTCCGATATTATAAAAATATTACATTATGTATTTACATAACATAAGTGTGCACAATTTAATATCGTTTGAAGTTTGTAAAATCCGTTCCGATCCGATGCGATGCGAGCCGTTTGGTCTACAGATGATGTGTTATTAATAGATTTGATTTTTGTTTACTATCTCGTGTTCTTAAATAACAGGTACGAGTGGCATCCGCCTGGCCCGCCATCCCCACAACGAGCACAACCACCCGTCGCGCCGAAACCACAGGTATTGCTTACTCACATTTACATCATCCATGTCTTATAGATATAATATAGTAAATAAATATATCATGTATCTTTACACACATTTATCACTGTCTTATGGGCATAAATTATAGTAAATAAATATATCATGCTTTTCGGCTTGCTTAGTTTCTAAGAGGTGCAAACAACATTATGTCAAGTTACCACAATTTTTCTCAATGGACTTTGTGCTTTAAGTAAAATTTGTTAGAGTTAATAATTGATTTGACAGTGTTGTATAATCTGGCGTACTGTACGTCACAACGTTCACAAAATGTAGTATTATTATTCCTACCTAATACCCGGGGAAAGAAAAAATAATCATAGAAGAGAAAATTATGTATAAAGTAGGGACAAATACGTATTTCTCTCTCTCTCTCTCTCTGTTTTGTGAAAATAGTCTATGCCTAATAAGATTGATGAGACATGATAGCCTACTAGAATTGACATTATTTTTCCTTTTTTTTTTGTAATATTTAGTAGCAAATCATTGCCATTTTATTTATGTTTATTTTGTGGATGTTATTAAATTTGATCGTAAGTATTGTATTTTTTTTAAATAATAGTTTTCCGTTTTAATATGTTTAGAATGCGAGGCGATCAGAAAACGACTTGGAAGATCAATTCCAATCAGCACAACAAATGCAAGCTGCCAGTTCGATACAGCCTGATGACGGTAAGATTATTATAAAGAAGTAAAACAATCAAGTGACTTAATATTGTTTTTTCCATTCCTCTTCTTCTTCTCCCTGCCCTGTTCCCAGTCTATATGGGGTCGGCGCAGTATGTTTCCTCTTCCATTCATATCGGGCAGACGTCATCAAGCCATCCTTTTGATGCATATCATCCATCACACTGTAAAGGTGCTAGTGATGAATGAATGTATAAAAAAGAGACGGAACGGACCATGTCGAGAGACCGACGAACGGAGAGAGTGATTGGAATGACAACTTCAAACAATTCCAATCCATAGTGCTGAAAGTTTTGGCTTTGGCACGTTACTCGCAATATTGCTTGATGATTTACCAGGAGTGCTGATAACGAGGAATTCGTTTTACTACGACACCCCCGGAAGCAAACATCAACGGATCCAATACTTTCTTCTATTGTTTTTATACAGCTTACTTTTCACTCAAAGCAGATTAGTATAAACAGTATTGTGATGAATGTCTATCGTTGCGCAGAGAGATTCCGCGCGCCGGAGCACAGGCCTCCGCCCCCGCACAACCCGTGGCAGCGGGAGGAGCGAGAGCGGCAGGCCGAGGCGAGGCGGCAGGCTGCCCGCGCACGCAGGTGATTATAACGACACTACACTACTACGGTTGACATCGCTGAGATTAAAAATCGCGATACTACACTACCCAAAATAAATTAAATTAATTTTTGTAAAAACTTAAGATTTTGATAGAAAAAAACATGTTTTGAATAATGCAAATTGAAATTTCCGCCAAAATAGCAATGGCGTTTGTGTGACGTCACGATTTCGTAAAACATGACAGTTTCTATAGTTAAGTGGTGATTTTGATGAGCAAATAAAATGCCAAAAATGTGTTACCGAAATCGTAACGTCACGCGGCGTTTGACCAAATATGGCGGATTGGTAAGTTTTGTATTTTTTCAATAACAAGTATAATCTGAGAACAAGTGATTTATAACGAATCTCCTTATCCTAAATTAATATTAATGATTATTTCAAGGAATCTTTGTTCGTGTCAATACTCAATTATAATGTTGGAATAGCGAACGGCTTGGAATAAAGTTCGTTGGCGATAAATAAAAGTGAATAGAAGTAGATACTCGCTGAATTGAAATGTCAATAGGATAAATATTAATTTAATTAACATATTGACAGGATAGCTATCGTGAAATATTTTTGTTGGTCAATTACTTTCTGAAATTAAAAATTATTCTAAAAGAAAACAATCATTGCTTGATTTATTTTAAATAATTTAAATATACATGTCATGAAATTAAAAATCTCTTAAATCCTGATTTTACACCCAGGGACGCGACGATCGGTCAACTGGTGTCGCTGGGAGCGGCGCGGACACCGGCACAGAATCAACAACTGAGAGCTCTACAGTTGGAAAGAGACTTCGAGCGGCGCGCTACGCAACAGGAGCAGGTATATAACATTAACTGCATATATACAGGGTAGAAAGTTGAGATGGGGCATTAAGCTACCACGCGAAAATGATCTTAGGAGACCTTTCCCAACTTATGGAGTGATGACAATCGACATTCACAGATTATTGATAAAATGTACAGTTAACGATAAAATCGTCAGAATTGAGTTTTTTTAATGCCCATCGATCCCATTCCCATAAAGGATTAAAACACTCTTTGAGACCAACTGAGGTTAGAGTACTAGAACTCCCTCAAATCAAAGATATTATTATCGATAAACTTTAGTAGGGTAAAGGCAAAGTGAAATTTTCTTAAGCTTAAAGATTTTTCCTTTTTATGGGTACAACTTCCATTAGGACATTAAAATAAGAAAAATCTGTTTTCTTACGAATAAAAAACCACAAAATTGTTGCAGGAGGATGGAACAGCAATGGATGGCGGGATAGATGATGAGGATATAGAGGAGGCACTGTCAGAGCCCGAGCCGCGAGCGCCCCAACCACCCAAATCCATTCTCAAAACGAACACACGGCAAGAAATGGCCAACGGCTACAATGGCTACTCGACGGAACCGGTATGTTTTATTGGTATCTCTTGTGACTGGTATTTTGTCTACATTTCATATGCAATATGACATAACTTTTAAATTTCTTTTATTGTTGATATCAAATCTAGGGAGACTCAAAGGCATCCATTTAATATTGTTCTCTTTCTAGTTATTTAAAGACTTAACCACAACCATACATACATAAAAAGTCATGCCTATTTATTCCCGAAGGGAGGTGTAGGCGGAAGTTGATTACCACCCACATTTCGCCAATGTTACGTTCCATAGGTGGCGAGCCTATTGCTATATATCGGGCACATTAATCGCAGTATATTGCTAGGTGGTATAGGAGGAACGCTGCTGTCCATTACTCATCACTGTCTTTACCTTTATTCGCCTTTTAGGATAGGGCCAGTGATAAGGGTTTGTTTCTTTATTTTTAGCAGGACTTTTATCTATCAAGATATGTCAGTCCATATAAGACGGTGGTGGAAATTGTATTCGGCTCTGCCATCACTTATTAACAACATGATTATACAAAGCAAAGACATATAAAGCTCAATATTTAGCAGGACTTTTATCTATATAGATATATCAGTCCATTAAAGAGATAACGGTTGGTGGAAATACGCGCACGACTCTACTAGGCAATGGAATTTAAAGCTCACTATTTTTCATTCCAGCCCCAACAAGCGCAGCAGACCGAAGACTCTCGCATGGCCGAGTTAGCCGGCAGCATGTCGTCCCTAAACACCGGGCCGGGGCCGGGACCGGTGCCGGTCGCCGCGGCCGGCGCCCCGCCGCCGCCGGCGCGCGGCTCCTCGTTCGCCGTGATGGCGGGCCGCGTGAGACCCCACGAGCCGCCGCCGCAGCCTCAGCAGGCGCCGTTGTTAGTACCGATCTATGCTCTATAACATACATACATATATCACGCCTATATCCCCTGAAGGGG
>CAWVPI010000043.1:0-19022 GCA_963931975.1 Cataclysta lemnata
GGCCATCGCGGCGCGGGCGCAGGCCTCCGCCGCCGCGGCCCTGGCCGCCGCGCTGCGCCGCTACACGTCGCTCAACCACCTGGCGCAGGCCGCGCGCGCCGTGCTCACCAACCACCTGCAGATCCAGCAGGTGAGCCTCACACCTGCCATGCGCACAACACAGCCCAGCGCCATCTAGTGGCGCGGCGGTGAACTATAGTCCGACAACTTCGTGCGCGACCCTCCTGCGGTACAAGACGGTGACGAGGACGGGGCACTCTAGATGCTAACGGGGGTGGGCGATGTAGAGAGGAGCGAGTTTTCCCTCCCCGCATCACCCACCCCCGCCGACATCCAGAGCGCCCCGTCCCACACGAGGGTCGCGCACGAATTTATCAGACTATACTTAGTAGTTAGTTTTGCTTAAAAAGCTAAATATATATATCACATAAATCTTGTTCACCTCTGTCTACCCCTTATGATTCCCCTTCCATTCACATCCGTCAGACGTTACCCCAGGCAATAAAAAGAAAGCCTCACATCGCATGTTAATTTATCGCCCTCGACTTCGGCTCGGGCGTCAAATACTTGCGATCTGAGACATTCTATGTTTTATCGCCCTTGGTACACACTGACATTGACATTTGAATGGTTGTTTTCCCACAGCAGAACATTTTACCTTTAGTAGTACTATCCAATCATTAGAGCATTTTTTTTTTAATTAAAAATTTTTTTCTCAACTAATCAAAAAAATCATCATGAACTCGAAAGCGTGAGAACCGATAGTTTGGTTTACGAGATAACTAGGCCGCCGCCGGTCTCCTGGGAACCTGCCGAGACCGCGAGGGGCCTGGAATTCCTTTACTATTGGTTCGAGGTTGGTTTGGAGTTTCGTTTGTCACAATCATAAAACTGCTATTTTTTATTTGAATTAAAATGAACTGCACAAATGTATTGTAGTACTAGGATAGAATCATTTAGCTGCGGGAAAACAACCATTAAAATGTCTTGGTGTTGTTTGTCCCGCAGATGGTGTCCGACTTGAACCGCGTCGACTTTCGGGTGGTGCGCGAGCAGGCGGCCTGGGCCTGCTCCTGCGGCAGCGCCGCCACCGCGCACCGGCTGGAGGCCGACTTCAAGGTAGCTTTGGATTCGTCACGAGTCAGGCGAAAGAGGCCCAGGGTACACTTTGGATCATGGCAGCCGAGAGAGGCCCTCGGTACACTTTCGATTCGTCATGAGTCAGCCGAGAGACGCCCGCCCCCTGTTGGGCACAGGGCTCGCATTTTGGATTAAAGCGCTACTTCGCGAATTATCAATAAGTACTTATTCCTATGCCCTCGGTACACTTTGGATTCGTCGTGTCAGGCGAGAGACGCCCACTGTTGGGCATATGGCTCGCATTTTGGATTAAACCATTTTCAATGAGCATTTAGGGCTTGTACACAAAACTGTGAATTGGGGCGATGCGAGAGATGATATATTTCTGTTTCTGCTCTATGGGAACAAATACTAATAAACAGAATGAAATAAATATTAAAGGGAGCTTTCGTGCACCAAACGTACTTGCACTTGGCCGGTTTTTTAATATACTTACGGCGGGTCCCAATATTCTATCAACAGTTGATAGACGTACTACAGCTTAGTTTCTATGCAACTTCTGATATTTATCGTAATATAACAAAAAATGTCAGGTAACTAAACTTTTAAAATATTGGGACCCGATGTTAAAGAGCCTGTAAAGATAACGCGATTTACGCACGAAGGTCGTACGCGTTCTTTGTTTTCTTGCCCGTTTCCGTGTACAAAGTCGCTAGTCTGCAACGCTATTTAATAGCGAAATGAAAATCGCGCAATTCAGGACGGGGATTAAATTTGATTAGTATAGTCCGACAACCTTCCTGCGGTATGAGACGGTGGCGGGGACGGGGCGCTCTGGATGTTGGCGGGGGTGGGTGATGCGGGGAGGGGCGAGTTTTCCCTCCACCCCGCAGGCATCTGCAGTGCCCCGTCCCCGCCACCGTCTCATGCCGCAGGAAGGTCGCGCACGAAGTTGTCGGACTATAAAGGTGTGCGGCTGTACAGCGAGGTGTTGGTGTGACCGTCTCGTAGGCGACGCTGGGCCGCGGCGCGACGCTGGAGCAGTGGGCGGCGTGGCTGGAGGCGTGCGTGCGCACCGCGCTGGCGCCGCACGAGCGCCGCCCCGACTACACCGCCAGGGCCAGGCGGCTGCTGCTCGACTGGTCCTTCTACTCGTCGCTCGTCATCCGCGAGCTCACGCTCAGGTACCCGCTGGTCGTCGTTGCGCCGTGACGCTGCGTAGTCGTATCGAGATAGCGCCGCCCCGACTACACCGCCAGGGCCAGGCGGCTGCTGCTCGACTGGTCCTTCTACTCGTCGCTCGTCATCCGCGAGCTCACGCTCAGGTACCCGCTGGTCGTCGTTGCGCCGTGACGCTGCGTAGTCGTATCGAGATAGCGCCGCCCCGACTACACCGCCAGGGCCAGGCGGCTGCTGCTCGACTGGTCCTTCTACTCGTCGCTCGTCATCCGCGAGCTCACGCTCAGGTACCCGCTGGTCGTCGTTGCGCCGTGACGCTGCGTAGTCGTATCGAGATAGCGCCGCCCCGACTACACCGCCAGGGCCAGGCGGCTGCTGCTCGACTGGTCCTTCTACTCGTCGCTCGTCATCCGCGAGCTCACGCTCAGGTACCCGCTGGTCGTCGTTGCGCCGTGACGCTGCGTAGTCGTATCGAGATAGCGCCGCCCCGACTACACCGCCAGGGCCAGGCGGCTGCTGCTCGACTGGTCCTTCTACTCGTCGCTCGTCATCCGCGAGCTCACGCTCAGGTACCCGCTGGTCGTCGTTGCGCCGTGACGCTGCGTAGTCGTATCGAGATAGCGCCGCCCCGACTACACCGCCAGGGCCAGGCGGCTGCTGCTCGACTGGTCCTTCTACTCGTCGCTCGTCATCCGCGAGCTCACGCTCAGGTACCCGCTGGTCGTCGTTGCGCCGTGACGCTGCGTAGTCGTATCGAGATAGCGCCGCCCCGACTACACCGCCAGGGCCAGGCGGCTGCTGCTCGACTGGTCCTTCTACTCGTCGCTCGTCATCCGCGAGCTCACGCTCAGGTACCCGCTGGTCGTCGTTGCGCCGTGACGCTGCGTAGTCGTATCGAGATAGCGCCGCCCCGACTACACCGCCAGGGCCAGGCGGCTGCTGCTCGACTGGTCCTTCTACTCGTCGCTCGTCATCCGCGAGCTCACGCTCAGGTACCCGCTGGTCGTCGTTGCGCCGTGACGCTGCGTAGTCGTATCGAGATAGCGCCGCCCCGACTACACCGCCAGGGCCAGGCGGCTGCTGCTCGACTGGTCCTTCTACTCGTCGCTCGTCATCCGCGAGCTCACGCTCAGGTACCCGCTGGTCGTCGTTGCGCCGTGACGCTGCGTAGTCGTATCGAGATAGCGCCGCCCCGACTACACCGCCAGGGCCAGGCGGCTGCTGCTCGACTGGTCCTTCTACTCGTCGCTCGTCATCCGCGAGCTCACGCTCAGGTACCCGCTGGTCGTCGTTGCGCCGTGACGCTGCGTAGTCGTATCGAGATAGCGCCGCACTCAGACACGTCTATTAACTTTAATGTAGGTTAAAAAATATTAAAACTGTCCCTGTCAAACGTCACGGTCATGGAAGTCTTAGAGAAAGCGAATAAATATTTATTATTTTAAAAATATTATTAAAACATACTGGATCAGCGTGGTGGTTTATGCAACAGCCCACTCTGCCTATACTCTTCCATCCATGGGGAAGGTTTGTGCCCCAGCAGTGGGGACATTAAAGGGCCGGTGATGATGAAGGGGACTCGGGATGATGAAGGGGGCGACGGTTGCAGGTCGGCGGCGTCGTTCGGCTCGTTCCACCTGATCCGGCTGCTGTACGACGAGTACGTGTCGTACCTGATCGAGCGGCGCGTCGCAGCGCACAACCGCGCGCCGCCCATCTCCGTCATGCACCGTCCGGCGGTAACAACATCCATTCAATCTTTTATTTACAAATACCCCTGAATACTGAACGGCTACTCAAAGTTTGAGCATAAGGGCAAGGTGATGGTGATAATGAAGAGTTTACAGGACCACCCCGCTACCATGATCACAGAAACACGATATGATAAAGCCGTTTATCGCTCTGAACTGTCAAATATCTAGTTTTGTCAATTCAAAGAGATAAATGGCTATATCATATCGTGTTTCGGTGTTTGCCGGGCTGATTCTGTAAACTCATCATCATCACCATCCCAAGCCCCTTATTCCATCCTATTTGGTGTTGGAAATAGGTTACTATTGAATAGTTTCATATTTATTCTCATCCTCCTCGTTATAGGAGGAAGAGGAGGAAGATCTACCGGAGGAGGCTCAACGCGAGGAAGTCGACGAAGAGGAACAGGAACAGGAGCAGGAGCAGGAGCAAGAGTGGGACTGGGAGGACGAGGAAGAGGAGGACGACGAGCCCGACTCCAAGAAGGTGAAGCTGCTGGAACAGTATGTACATTAATTATTATTTTGATTTCTATTACAACACCAGTGGTCGCCCGCGGTTTCGTTCGCATTAATGTCGGTTATTCTATACCCTATAGCCTTCCTCGATAAATGGACTATCCAACACGTAAATAGTTTTTCAATTTCAGTCAGTAGTTTTTGAGGTAGCGCGTTCAACCAACCAAACAAACAAACTCTTCAGCTTTTTAATATTATTAGTATGGATTTTAAATTAGTTTATTTCAACATTATTTAAATGTTAGAAAAATGATCACAATGAAATTTGTGGTTAGAAAAAGTTTGATTCGTGAATCGAACCCGTGTACCTTGAAATCGTGTACCGTGAAAAGGCTTAAACCCTTTGAAGGGCAATTCGTGTATTTCTTTGCGGTAATATTCAAATAATGTTGGCAATAATGTATGCCCTCCCTAGAAAGGGTTAAATCATTATTATTTGCCGTGTGATGACGTTTAGGAGCTCGCTAGCGCAGTGCCATAGCGCGCTTGGCCTGCCTTTGCGTAAACTAGGCAATGGTCGCTTAGCCCGGTCATTGGAGCACCCATCCGATCACCGGCCTTAGCGACCAAAAATGTATCATCTCGAGTTCCTCCGTGCATCGGAAGGCACGTTAAGCCCTTGGTCCCGGCTGCATCTGCAGTCGTTAATACCCACCAACCCGCACTGGGCCAGCGTGGTGGGTTATTGCCCAATCTCCCTATATTCTTTCATCCACAGGGAAGGCTCGTGCCCAGCAGTGGGGACATTAAAGGCCTGGTGATGATGATGTGTGGTGATGGCGGAGCAGAATACAATTTTTTATATGAGGATGTGTTGTTCAAAAATTTCTTTTTTTGTTTCAGCTTTGCCAACCCGGAACCGGAAATACGATAAATCACTTGCTCTATACGGAATGCTGTGGTGGTGTAGTGTGTAAAAGTGCCCTGTCTTAAGAAGTCTGTAGTGGCAGAATGACTGAGATACCTTAGCCTTCCTATCATTACAGTATTTTTATTGCTGGATACAGTTAGTTTTTTATTCTTATTTATTTCTTCAAATAAAAAACCGCGTATTGTACGATAAGTACTTGGGTACGGCAAGGCTCATGTAGAACCATAGACTAGCATTATTTTTTAATGTAGCGTGGTATACGCCAAGTGTCATCTGGACAGCCGACGTATTAACTATTGGTTTCTCGTAAATAATATAAATATAAAAGATTTTTTTTACGATCAAGTAAGCGAGTGTGCCTTTTCGTACCTTATTTTTATATTCGTGAAGTTTGAAATACTACTTTTCGTGACAATATAACACTGACGAGTGGGCAGGGTATTTTTATACACTACATTCCATAGAGGAAGCTACGGAAAAACGTAATATTGTGAAAAGACTTCGTCACAGCAGTATACACTCTATACAGTACAATTTTTTAGTCGACTTGTGTCGCTTTATAGGGATTTTTTTGTAAGTTTACCCACTTTCTTTTTTTTTACACGGACCATAGACTTTAAAGTCTTACACTTTAAACACAGAAAGTGTCGTGTTTATTCGTGTGATGCCACTTTTGATAAGTTTCCCTGTTTAAAGTACGACGATAGGCTATATGGATGACTGCGTACACAAAACTGACAAATTTCTTCAATCGATTGTCGACCTTAACTTGTTGGCAGTAAAGCTCAAAGTAGATTGAGAAAATTTTACCTTTTATGGTAGCCTGACGTGCTGTTGACTGTACATCGATCGATGCCATTTAAGTTTAATAAAATCAATTTAGGCACTAGAGTGTCAAAACACGGCGGTATTATAGGGTAGAGGTGATGTTTGACGTCGGCTCAGATACTCTAGCGCAGTTCTGATTGGCTCATAACACCGAGGAGTTTATTCAGAAATGTCATGGTTGTGTCAATATCCAGTTAAAAAATTGGTGGTAATAAAAAAATTGGTTTGCAAACATATTCTATTCAACGTTTGATACTGCTGGAAACTATTTTTTAATCTTTAACGCGAAAGTTAACACATGAAATTGCTGGTGAAATCAATGTTACAAAAGTAATTGCAAGCCACTAATTTCGTAAATGTAAGTTTGACTACAATTAGATACAATAGTAGGTATATAAAAATGAGAGAGTACGGAAGTAAATGGTTAACATAGTCGTGTATAATATTAACGTAGCCGTCTAATGTCGATTTTGGGGGTCTGGCCAAGTGGCCAATCTATTCGAACGAATAGAATACAAATGACTGACATCTGACAGCTACTCTTATTTGACACGACGGTCGCCATGTTTTTTAGTTAGTTTCGTACATTTGTATTCTATTCGTTGGAATAGATTGGTCACTTTGTTGTGGGCGGGGGGAGCGTTTATGTTACTGATGGGCAGTTTTAAACTGTTCACCCATGTCTCTTTAGTAAGCCTTTTGGACCCGTAAAACGGTTGTGTTTGGAAGGTACAATTTTTTACCTTGGACTCCGGCGAACAAGTAATTTCGCCAATATTACTAGTTCGCTACTTGGTGAATTTACTTTTTTTAACCCTTCCTTTGCCGTCCGCCCACAATAAATAAAAATGTTTATAACCATTGTTTAAAAATAAACTATTGTTTATTTCGAAACAATTGTTATTAACTATGTCGTATATATTTTATATTCATATCATAATATTGAATAATTGTCTTTGGTACTGAGATAAATATAAATATAGCGGTCAAATATCCCGTTTAATGGTCACACACAAAAAATGTAAGCATGTCCAAACTGAATAACACAGATCAAGATTATCGATTGATCTACGGGGTTATTATGTAAGCCAATCAAAAAAATTCGTCTGTCTCACACTTTGCTATTATTTTCAATGAGTGAGAGTGATGGGTAGACTATCATAGCGGATGACTTACATAATAACCTCAGCGGGGTTATTATGTAAGTTGATTAACCTTCTGTGCGATAGTGTTATATTTGAAATTGGCACATTGTTAGGAAAAGATACCAGGCAAAGAAGTTGCCTATGTAAATTGGTAGTGTTACGTGTATATTGTGGTGTATATGTGCAGTTACTTGGACGAATTTAATGAAGACTTGGCCTAAGGATGCGACAATTGGTGAGAATTCGCGATTTACATCAACCGCAATTGAAGGTAGATGCAAAATCAAACAATGTTTATAATTTAGTCGATGGATATAATCTATATAAATGTATCTTTTGACCAATGAGGATAATTGTCTTGTAATTATTATTCGCTACGTGGTCTTATAACTTGAAAAGAAGAAAAAAAATCATTATGTAATATTTACTAAATACGATAATTATTGTAATGTAATCGAGAGGCAGAGCAAAGTAGTTTTAAATTATGTACAGAACACAATAGAAACTAATCGTCATTTTCAAATTAGTATTTTTATTTACACACGGCGATTATTTGCCGTATCTCTGACATTTAAAGAATCTTAATTTTGAAAATATGCTCAGCCCTCTTTAAAGAAAGCAAGGCAAGGCCCTGATCGATTAAAACATAAAATAAGGTCTTAAATATAACGGATCAATATCCTCACTACATATCGGATTAAAAAATCAATTGTAATATTAAACGTTTTCATATTACTTTATTACAGTTACATCGCCATGATCTTTCATGTTTATTTTTTTTTTACAATAAATCAAATAAATTACGAGCAAAAGTAAAAAAGTACCAAAGATATGTAGTTATACCTTACTTTATACTATGCTATATAATAATATATAATACTTTACAAAGTATTTTTCAAAATGAGTATCTTTTTGATGTCTATAATATCTCCCATGTAGTTGTAGAATTATAAATTAATAAGTGTACCAAAGAATGGTGAAAAATATTTTATTGTAACACATTCATAGTTGTAGAATGTTTAACTATAACAATATATTTCTGAGATATTTGAGCATTATACGTTTTTTTGCTGGTTTACTTGGTATTTGTTTTATACAAGAGTTATTGTTTTGATTTGAACGGCTTTGCAATAGGGTTTCTCTTTCTACATTTCCAAATATGTCTACAGGCAGCTTATATGCATAATGAGGGAAGGGAAGTCGAACGAAATGGTTTATTTAATGGTGGAATAATATGCAAAGGTCTTTAAACAGTATAAGCTGTCCAGACATAAAATAGATCTCATTCATAAGCTTAAAAAATAATTAATTTTTTTAATACAGCCCTACTTTGCACTACCTTAGTTATTATGAATACTAAACTCGTTAATTTATTGATAAAATATGCTCATTGCTTAAAATATTGTTAGAAGAAATTTTGTGTTAATATTTTCTTTTGTTTGCGGATCGGTTGTTAGAAAGCTAATTAAGTCATTTTTATAACGCTGAAATAATTTTGTTTCTATAACGTGTATTACTTAAATTATAGTATCGATTATATAAGGCCTAAGTGAGTGTTTTCAATGTTTATATTTATATCATTAAGTGGTAGCACTTATGAATTGGTAGGTTCCGTACATGTATATATACGGAATACTATGTTAATGTCTTAACAACCAAATACCAAAGTATGTTGCAATTTGAATAGAACTTAATATATTAGTTGTCTACAGTTATCTTCACTGCATGTATAGCGTCGGTTAAGTGCCATAGATTATAAGTAGGTGTTTTGTGCATTTTGATAGAGTGGACATTGAGTACGTCATTCAGTTTACACTCTAACATAATGTACGTAAGTTATTGATTGGCTTATTGTTCATAATGTCCTTTGATTTGTTCCGTATCTATTTGCATCTTTTAATCACATGTAAAACTATATTTTTATATTTCTGGTATATAATAGCAGATAAAAACTGCCTTTGTCGTTGCCTTAAAACAATACGTACCTCTTATCGTCATGTTATGTATTCGATGAATACCTAATAGGTTGTGTTTCAGAGCAAATAAGTGCTAACAGAAGTTGTGATTAATTTGGATATAAAAATTACGAAATTGTCCATTTACTGGCAACATTGCATGTTCGCCTCACGTGTTAAGACAATAGTGTCTGCTCACTTTATTAAGCAGACATGGGAGCCTTAAATTTGTTACTAAAGTTAGTTATTATATCCACATAATAGAGTCATACATTATAACGAATAAAGTGGGAACACCCATTGACGGCTTAACAGTGCCTACACATAGAGAGTAAATGCATAGTTTATTTTTAAAAACGTAAGTTACATAGTTGTCACATTCTCAAAATGCCTTTATTGAGTAGGAATTTATTATTATCATTACTACACTCTTAAATTATTTTTGTCGGTTATATTGAGATGTTTTATTTATATTTTTGCAGTATGTATATTATGGAATTGCACTATAGATGTATAAGAAGTAAATGTTGTGTAAATTGCGAACGTTACTTGTGTCTCTCCTCGGATGGACTGAGTGACGGTCACAAATGGATGTTCGTGTCGTGAGACAGCCTAAATGTAACCCCTAGCCAGTAAGGTTGAGCGTCTTACCCGTAGACGGAACTCGTGTTAGTATACTTAATAATGATCTTTACAGGTTTCAATGTAATCAGTATGGTACTTAGTATTTATTATTGACCGTACAATATAATATTATTATGGGGATTTATGTGAATTATGCCAGCCTTGTTATCTACAACATTTTGTGTCGAAGCTATATCTTGATGTGTTGTCTGCCAGCGTCCACAATGTCTACACGCTAATAAAAAATCAATCAAAAATCCACAGCTGCAGTAGTTTGGTATCCGACACACGAGCTTAAGTACTTTTATACCAAATTAGATAAGTGTCTGAAGGTCGGCTTCACCGTTTGAAAACGAACAATGTAATGTATGGTAATTAACGGTCAGAAATCGTCGTGTATAGGATAAAGGTCTGTTTATATCTACCGACATTGAACGTGCCAGACACGCACCAGCACCGTTTATTATTTTACATCTACAGGGTGAAATCGATATGAATCGACAAATTTTTATGGGGGGTTCTTCTAGTGCTATTAAACATTATATTAGTGAGGTTAAAAACAAATTTAGGTCGGCTAAAACAGTATCAATATTTTCCTTTTCTTTTACTTACTCGAAACTGGTAAATACACAGATTAAAAACATAAAACAACTAAAAAATTAAATGTAAAATTTATTTAAGGAAAATATTAAATTAAATTCTTAATATTAAATATAATTAAATAAATCATTCATAATTCGCGGGTTGCTAAGTGGACGGGTGCGCGCGGCTAGGTAGTAGAACGCTGTTGATACAATCACGCGCAAAGTGAGTCGACTGCAACTAATAAATCTAATAATTGCGTGCTTGTATTTTAATACTTAATGATTCATTACAATTTTAATGGTGACTATTTCGTTACTATTCACATGTAGCCACCCGGCATGTATCGACATGAATCGCGCCGTCAAATTATTCTTTTCGCGAATACGCGCCGGGCATGCCCCCGTGTCTGGCGTTGTCCGCGCGGCCACGTTACGATAGATAGGAATTCGTCAATACCAACTGTATGGAAGAATATTATTTTGTCGGGTACGGCACCTGTCTGACACGTACAATGTCGGTAGGTATAAACGAACCTTAATGCGGACAAAAACTCCAGTTTGTGACGCCGTCTATAGAGCGCTGTTTAATTTTGAAATTGAGAGCTGGTGAAATTCGCCGCATTTTAGATATGTAATTGTCGGGTGTTGAGAATGAGCAACGAATTGTATTGACTGCACTCCCGTTGTCCTGTCTCCTATACATCTGCCAGCGAATAATTTGCTCGAGTCTCCTTGGTAAAGTTCTAGTCTAGTCAATGCAGTGCGCGGGAGTGCAGTCCGTGCGTAAGGGTATGGTGTCTTTAGTGGTTAAGGTAATTGTTGTATTTATCATTACGTACGGTTCGACCAAGAGTCGTTGTTTGGTGTATGCAGGAAGTAAATGGAGGTGATTTAAATGTCTGAAGTAAACCTAGTCATGTGTTTAACAATATTGTTTTATTTTTAAAACCCCGCCCTCCCGTCTTATTGATTGAATTAGCTTTTGGTTTCCAATGGAGAATGATTAGAGATAATTAAGACTCGTTTTAGTAATCTATTCAACATTTTATCAAACTATAAAATGCTGCTCAATAGCACATTGAATATTTATCATTCTGATTATTCTACAGATCCCTTCGAAAGCATAAGGTCCTTTCCAGTAGAATACTATCAACACTGTTAACCATAGAGAAAAACATCTAACTGCCGCACTCAGAGACGTCAAATAACCTTAATGAGTACTTAACGTCAAAAAATGAATTCAAAACTAGTCTCTATTCTTGCCGGGTCTATGGTCTAGATTTGAAAGATTTTTTTTAACATTAAATACTCATTAAAGTTATTTGACGTCTCTGAGTGCGGCAGTAAGGGCTTTAATACAAAACTGCGATGCGACGTCTCATCGTAAAAATCTGCGAGCTCCCACGCACGACACATCGCAAAATCTTGCGGATTGCGCATACCTTCAATTTAAATATTTTTTTCGCCGCACCAAATCGCATCTCAGCAATTTATGTTGTTTTTTCTGCGTTGCGAAATACTGCGGACGGGACGGGGACAGGGTTTGCAGAAACATCATTTCATACAAAATGTACCATGAAGGACATGTGTCACGGATGGGACGTGCACGGGGCTTTTTATACGAGGCCCCGTCCCCGTTCCGTCCGGGGTATTTTCCCGTTACGTATGCTTAGTGAGACCTTTAGTTCTTTCATAGTGTCCACGAGGTGACCACGGCATCTAGCAGGTTTCGGTTAGTACAAAACAGACCAATAGCACGAGCCACTGGCCTCTATTAAACAAGTCGCTGGACTGAAGGTTGTCATCTAAAAAATTATGCCGTTTTGATTATCGCTATCTTGGTGCTGATGGCACTGGTGTACGAAGGTGAATGTCCACGGAACTACTAATAAGGATGCATTTGTAATGTCAAATACAAGCAACAAACGTCAAATTTAGTCGAGGGGGCGCTTCAAATCGGTATATGAAACATTTTAGTAGATATTCAGTCCAGCGTACTTGTATAATATAGGCACGAGCCGAGCGAGCGTCTCTCGCGGCAGCGGCTGGTGAGCGCCAAAATTTCATTCATGCCAATTAGTTAAGGAGGCGAATAGGGGAATTTTCGGTAATACTCGAGCGTGGCAGTTTGAGATATGAGAGATACCTTAGACCTAATAGAACAACCTTGTAAAGTATTTAGCTCTATATGTAGTGACACGCGCCTAAGATAGACGATCAGATTAGTAAAAAAAAAATCGATAGTCTGAAATACTCGAACGCGTCATATTAAGATATTGATTTTAGTATTTTAAGACTAAATTTAACTAATCTGACGATAAGTCCTTGACGCCGCCGAGTTATAGGGTCGCGAACTTGTAAAAAAAAACGTTAATCCGGCATTCTCGAGCGCGAATTTTTATTTTTTTATTTTAAAGAATATAATCTAAAAGTCACTAAAAATACAAAATCTGCCGGTTTCCGCATGACCGGAAATGTGGAGGAGCCATTTCGTCTTCCGAAAAACGCGTTGCGGCATATAAGTCGCGAACGATTCATCTTACAAAAAAAAAAGATTAAATAAACAAAAATAGTTATTTGTTGTACGTGAGTGCAAAGTTGTTTTTTAACCGCGTGCTCAATTTTGATGACCGAGCTAGCGAAGGATTCTAAAATTGAATCACGAGCGTAGCGAGTGATTCAAAAATTAGAATCCTGAGCGATAGCGAGGGAATCAAAAGAGCACAAGGTGAAAAATCTTTGCACTCGAGTGCAACACGTAACTTTTCATCCCCCCCAACGAGGAAATTGCAAAATACAAAAAAAATATACAATCACAACAGTTTCTGTTTTCACCCAGAAACTTCCACAACACCCTCCCATTAACCCAAACACACTCTCAATCCCACCCAGAATCACCCACAACATTCACACCCGCAATACACACCCATTCACCCAGAAACACACACAAAACACCCATTCACCCAGAAACACTTACAAAACACCCATTCACCCAGAAACAACCACAAAACACCCATTCACCCAGAAACACCCACAACACACCCATTCACCCAGAAACACCCACAAAACACCCATTCACCCAGAAACACCCATACAATTTCCAATCACTCAGACACACCCACAAAGCACCCATTCACCCAGAAACACCCACAAAATATCTAATCACCCAGACACACCCACATCATCCATTCAGACACCCACAACTTCCACCCAGTCACGCCCACAATACTCACCCATCCATTCGACAAACCCACAAAACACCCATTCACCTAGACACACCCACAAAAAACCCATTCACCTAGACACACCCACAAAACACCCATTCACCCAGACACCTCCAACACCCAGCCATCCACCCAGCCACACCCGCAAAATTTATCCTGACACACCTGTAAGTACCTAATAAAAATTACCGTCCCTAATGGAGTTCCGAGACGGTCAATCAGCTTGAGTCAAGCACGTTGATTTTCTGTATATTTTTGTTCCGTTGCTAGCGTAAACAAATCAAACAAACCTAAAAAACTTTTAAATGCTTGACTCAAGCATCAAGCAAGCATTGTAGACGATCAAAATGCTTAAAGCAAGATTGACGCCAAGCTGATTGACTGTCACGGAACTCCTAAGTTTTAACAAATTTATAACGTGAAAAGAAAATGGCGCGCGCAAAGCAAATTACAAAAAAAGTACACTAAGGTTTCGAGTCTGAGTTTTTAACAAATTAAAATAGGTTGCATGATAATTTCGGCACCATGGAGGCAGAAATAAATAGGTATAAATGATGTTTTGAATTCACAAACTCATTGCACACGATGTTCTAAATTCAAATTTACTTTAACCTCTAGAGGATAAAAACGGCTTTTGCACTCAGATATCGAAGAGCAAAAACGCTTTTTCCGAGATGGTGGGATGAAAAGGTAATTTTATTTCACACAAAAAAGGTCTCTTTACATTTTTGTCCAAAGTTAAAACTTTTTGACTTGAAGCATCATAAAAACTCAAGCTCCCGGTTTTTTGAGTATATCTCGAAAACTGAGGGTGTTAAAAAAAATTGATATGAAATAACGATAATTAAATTGACTTTTATTATATCTCACTTTTTTTTAGCCGTGTGGTGACGGCAGAGTAGAATACAATTGTCACCATCCCAAATCTCTCCCGTGGGTGTCGTACAAGGCGACTAAGGATAAATCAGTGATGAGGAATGGGCAGCAGCGTTCCTCTTATACTACCGGCCTGACAATGTACTGCGACTTTTGTGCCCGATAAATGGCAATAGGCTCGCCACCTATTACATGGGACTTAACATAATTGGCGAAACGCGGGTGAGAATTCACCTCTGCCTACCCCTTCGGGGATGTGGGCGTGATTTGTGTATGTACTTTTTTCTCGACAATTTTCGTGGACTCGGAAAAAGCTACGCGTATCTGTATACAAAAGTATTATTAACATATACAGTTTCATATATATTATTCAATAGCCTGTTGATCCTCAAATTGTTTTTTGGACGTACCGTAAGCAAAACGAAGTGAAGAATTGAAGCAAAAAAAGAGGAATTTGCCATAAACATGTAATACAGACTGAGCGCTTCGCGGAAATATGCCGTCCTACCAGTATTTTTCCTTTATTTCGCAACATTGATGGTGAAGAGAAGAAGCGGTAGAAGGGAATTTTCGGTACACCCATATATAATATATAGTATGGTTGTGTCTATCGCTTTATTGTCATTCTTAAATTCCCCGTTTTATCAAGGAGAAAGAAAGGAAAAAAAAGAAACCAAAAAAACCTTTTTCGATCAGATTAAGAAGAACCCACCAACATTTTTGTCAGATTAAGGAAATATGCTTTCAGGATACCTAGATAAACCTCCCCTATGAAAATCTGACGCGCTCGAGTAAATTTTTTTTTTGCATTTTTGACTACTTTATATGCCTACCCCCACCACGCAAACCGGCAGATTAGTATACCGTTGTTATCAGAGGCACTTGGGGCATACGTAGTATGAATATCTGACGCGCTCAAGAATGCCCAAGTAACTGTTTTTTTTACAGTTTAGAAAAACCGTATACGCCAAACCCACCGCTAAAATGGTTTTTACCATACGAGCTTTTCTTTTCGAAATCATTTTATCTTTCGATTTTGATAGGTCTCGACGGCGCCGTTGAATTACGCCATTTAGCTACCTCGCCTCCCTAACTAAATCAATTCGAAGGATGAAATACATACACACATACAAAAATGACGTACATGAAAACAACATGGCAAATGTAATAGTCGTCAAAATTGACATTTGTTTAATAGAAAAGTTGTATCGTAGTCACCCTGAACACTGAACGTGCAATATTTCCTAATCCTCATAATTCACCGGGATCTCCTTCCCTGAGCCCCCAGGGGATCCGGACTTCCCATTTCTATTTTACCTACGAATATTTATTTTAAGCCTCCCATCAGATTAATTTCACGTTTAGGATTGGTCATGGAAATAAAAGACAAAGTTGTCCCGTCATAAATATTATTTCAACATTCCGTATAGCCTAATTTATGTACAATTTGAGGCGGCAGCAACGACGAATTCCAATTAAAATAATATTTACAGAGATTTTTTAACACTAAATACTAATATAAATTGCACACTGTGAGATGAATACCAGTCCAAAAGGTAGGTCGAATCGCTACGACATATCCCACAAAGGCGCAACTCATACAAATATATCTATCAACCATTATAATAATGACCCTTACTCCACACTTGATATTTATATTAGCGAAACAACAATTGGACATAATAAATATGATGTTGAACAATAGTGAGAGGTTGGGCTACAATAATTATATCAATCGATCAGTATACTATTAACAAATTAGATATAAAAATATCAATAATATAACAAAAGTAAAATTAATTATATTACAATAATTCACTAAAAATAGCAATAAGAGATTTAAATGGCAGTATTTTAATACAATGGACAATTTACTATGAGGAATGAGATAGGAATAGCCCTGCTGAATTGACAAGTTATGGAGTAAGCTATTATGTATATCTATAATACAAAATGTATGAGAACACCAATATAGTAATAATATATTTATTGATCTATCGACATCACGTAATACAATATATTCACACAAATATTTCATCCAAGTTGTCTCATTCCGTTAAGTGATGTGAGATGTTTGAATTTGTAAAATGTGGTGTGACAAATACTGTAAAATTATAAAACAAAACCAGACCCTGAAGGAAAATGGTCCCAACGTTTTACGTTTTATATTTCCAACGATTTCTTTGGTGCTCTAACTGGCTTATCTAAGAGCTAGCTCTAAAAATATATATCTAACAATGCTAGCATTAACCTAAGCTCAGTGTTTTATTACTAAATAACGGCCAAATATATATTTTTTGTTGTTGGAACCATCTTTTTTTATAAGCGACAGTGCATTTCAAATGTAAACTTCAGATTTTTTACTTATCTTTATTGAAATTGAAACAGCGGTATAACCTATTATTATTTACAACTTTTAAAATTATAACCTATTAATATATCATTTTTAAAACAATCAATTCGGTTTATTGTTGCACTAATTAAATGTTTAATTTAGAAGGTTTTTATCAGTGTAATCTCTAAAACTATACCAAGAGACGACAATACAGTTTGCCTTGCTTGAATTTGATTTTAGTCCAGCAGGATCCGGTGATGTTTGGTTAGTTATTCTATCACTCATTAAACATATCAGCCAGGAGCAATACATATTAAAATAAGGACATGTTACAAGGTAAATCCTAATAAAATAGTTGAAAAAAAAAAACATTATACAACTTTTGACAGAAATAACGCAACTTTAACACTACCCGTGCTAACCTAGTCACCTGGCAAAACTATAGTGTCACTATGGTTCAAAATTGCAAAATTAGTAGTATTCATAATATTTTACCATTCCGATTTTTAATAACACTATACTATATGACTATATTAGCAATGTAGTGATAAGGGCAATCTTTATGTTAGCAATGTAGTAATAGTAATATGGTGTTATTTGTGTTACATGTTACACACATTTCATTTAAGATTATTAACGTCATACACTAAAATCATATAATTAATAAAAACACAATCGGATTTTTAAAAACAACGAAATTGAGATTGACCTTCATTTAGTTTTGAGTAGCATATTTCTACAGGTAGATAATACAGCCCCCCTTGCATGACCACCGAAACACGATTTGAACTGTCAAAACCCCATAGATTTTTGACAGTTCAAAGCAAAAAAATGGCTTTATCATATGGTGTTTCGATGTGCATGCTAGCCGGGCTGGGTTATGTATTGCTCCGGCCCAAAGATTGTCTGACCGATATCATTGTAGTGTAGAGGTGAAATAGCTGTCAATGTGGGTAGTATGCGATCAGACGGCGAGCGCGGCGGAGCGCTTGTCTCTGCTCTTGTTGCGAGCCACGGTGCGCGCCTTCGACGCGGCGCTGTTCTGCAAATGCTGGAAAAAGACACTAATTTTAGAATTTTACCTTATGATATGCGATCTAAATAGAATTTCTATGTCTGCTATTTTTATTGCTAGTGAATAGGAAATGCGATTTTATAAGAAACTCAAAAGAACCCTTAATATCCTCGCTGATGGGGCACAGGCCTTTTCTATGGATGAATACTCCGCAAATATTGTTTAGTGTACGCAATCGAAGGTCGAGCGCGCTGAGCCAGTGTGCTATCTATCGATATTCCTCTATGTGAGTGTATACAGGTTATAAGATTTAGGACCTGTTTCAGATCCGATAAGTAAGTTCTGAGTAGCTTACTGGGCAGATCATTGACAGCTGTAATATGAAATTTATGTCAATTGAACTGCCAAGTAAGCTACTCAGAACTTACTTGTCGGATGTGAAACGGGCCTTTAAAACTGTTTATTCCCCTGTAAAGGCATCTCTGTTAGAATCCCCTTATACCACCTAGCAATATACTGCGATTTATGAGGTCAATACTAATAGGCTTGCCACTTATTATATGAGACCTAATTTAATTGATGGAAAGTAGGTGTTAATTCACATCTACTCACCCTTTCGGAGTTACAGGCGTGATTTATGTATGTGTGCATTCCCAAGTAAAGGTAAAACGGCAGGAGTAATCTACAACTTTGATGAGTACTAAATGCTTTTCTATTGAAATTCTTATACATAATTAAATATGTATTATGAAATTTAGTTCAATATACATAATTATAATTCATTCGGATAACATTAATGACATTGGTCGTTTGAATACTGGCAATAAGCTAACCGTTTGAGAATGTATAGGCGGGCGGCCCATACACAGGCAATCTCGATTACGATCGCGATCCAGATTGACTATACTGGTCATAGGTTGTCGCCCCAGAATGGAAGAGGGACAAAGGACGTAGATTTTTTAATGTGTAGGGAGTCAAGAAATGCGCGCGGTAGAGTGCAGTCGCAGGTTCCGCGCGCATCTCCCGCGATTCGGCC
>CAWVPI010000044.1:0-16802 GCA_963931975.1 Cataclysta lemnata
AACTAGGAATTTTCGAAGACGATTTTGGTCGCGTGATTTCACGACTACTTACGTCAAATCCCATACATTTTGCTTTATCGAAGGTTCGAAAAAGAATTTCGAAAAATTATGGTCTTGATGTGGGAATCGAACCCACGTCCGCTGCTATCCGGGCAGGTGCCTGACCGCTCGGCCATAATTATTTTTCGAAATTCTTTTTTGAACCTCCAAAATCTTTTTACTAATTTTTCTAACATTTATATAATGTTAAAATTAAAATCGAATAGTTTATAAAGCCAACCCAAGCTTAACCGAACGCACGGTATTTGTAAAAATATCTGCTTTGGAATGTTTGAAATTTATTTCTACATTGCGAGCGTTGGCTTACAACGTGAAGTGTAAAGGTTAGAAAAATTTCGGCAAGTTAATTAGTGTCTTGGGTGGCCGAGCGGTCAGGCACCTGCCCGGATAGCAGCGGACACGGGTTCGATTCCGCATCAGGACCATAATTTTTCGAAATTCTTTTTCGAACCTCCAAAACCTTCGTTATCTTTGTCGGTGTGTTACTTTGTCCAGGCCCCCAGGTACAGTCCCTGGGCGCTTCTCGCCCCCTTCCCCCACTACACGGCACGCCCGAGCCGAGGACCGCAGACACCTTCAGGCCTGCCGCTCCGAGCTCCGACTCGGGCCAAAGAACAGTGTTGACACTGTGCATAGTTGTTGTTGTTGTGGGAAGCGGTTGTAGTGCTGTGGTTTCGTGCGGCAGAGAGCGTGGAGCGGTACCGCGGCGGCGGCAGCGAGGAGGCGACCAGCTCGGCCACCAGCGAGGGCTCGCCCGACGAGGACGAGCGCGTGGCGCATCTGGACCACGCCGCGTGCAGGTACATGTATGTCTCTCAAGTGCCTCGTACACGGACAGTTCTGCCTGACCGGATGCAAATCCGTATCGAGTGTGTGTAATCTGGCCTGAAAGAAAAGCTCGCGTCAGTCAGCCGGATGGACTAACCAATTTGTTCACACCGGCCTGACCGGAAGAACTGAACGGATCGTGTGTGATGAATTACACACACACACGATACGGATTTACATCCGGTCAGGTTCAGGTAGAACTGAATTCGAAACTGCCCGTGTATGAGGCCCTATGTGTATGAATCCGTTCGGCCGAACTGAGTCAGTTTGGCCTGATCCGGTCGGCCTCTCCGTGTATGGTAGGCTTTAAGGGTTGTGGGTGTAGTCGGACCTCGATATGCTGGAGGAACATACACATACATACAAAAATCACATATAGGTAAAATTCATTTAAAGATAGGTAAAATTCATTTAAATCTAGACCATAGACCCGAGAGGAATAGTGACTATAGTCCGACAAGTCCGTGCGCGACCTTCCTTCGGCATGAGGGGCGGTGGCGGGGACGGGGCGCTCTGGATGTTGGCGGGGGTGGGTGATGCGGGGAGGGGGCGAGTTCCCCCCCCCCCGCATCGACCCCCGCTGGCATCAGCAGTGACCCGTCCCCGTCACCGTCTCTCTTACCGCAGGAGGGTGTTGAATTGTGATTTTGTATTAAGTACTCATTAATGTTAATTGACGTCAATGAGTGCGGCAGTTAAGACTTGTACACAAAACTGCGGATACCATCCTACCGCTCCAAGCTCCGACTCGGGGTGCCGTGCGAGGATCTCCGCGGCAGTATGTCTCCCCCGGGAGATATACTCCCCCGCAGTATATCTCTCCCGGGAGATGCCGTCCCCTCATGAGGGGCGCCTGCTGTCGAGGTACCCTCTCAGTGCTAGCTGCAAGGCTTGAGGATAATGCCTTCCCCAAAAAACCCCGTAGATGCTGTAAAGGCCTCTCGGGCAACAACAGTAGGTCCTTAAAAAAAAGATGTAATAGGCATGATGACTCATTTTGAAAAACTACACCACATTGTTTTAACGTATTTACTCACTTAAAATAAATTATATTTTTGTAAAAAGTGACGGCAGAGTAGAATACAATTGTCACCATCCCATATCTTTCCCGTGGGTGTCGTACAAGGCGACTAAGAATAAATCAGTGCTGAGGAATGGGCAGCAGCGTTACTCTTATACTCCGTACATCATCATCCCCCTGCCCTTATCCCATCTTATTTGGGGTCGGCGCAGTATGTCCTCTTTTTCCATTCTCTTCTGTCACTCGTCATCTCCTCATTCACATCCATCACCTTCATATCACACCTCACACAATCCATCCATCTTTTCAGTGGTCTTCCTCTACTTCTACATCCATCAACATTCATGTCCATAACTTTCTTACTTGCATTCATAGCATCACGTCGCATAACATGTCCATACCAAGCTAAACGGCTCCCTTTCATCTTCTCTGTTACTGGCGCCACTTTCAGACTCCCTCTTATGTGCTCATTCCGTATTTTGTCCATTTTTGTCACTCCGCACATCCATCTCAACATTCTCATCTCTGCCGCATGCAATTTTCTTTCATCCGTCTTTTTCACAGCCCAACATTCCGATCCATACATAACGACAGGTCTTATAACAGACTTATAGATCTTTCCTTTTAGTTTTAGTGGCATTCTTGGGTCGCATGTAGTTGCTGTAACCTGTCGCCATTTCATCCAACCTGCGTTGATCCGGTTTGTAATTTCCCGATCAATCTCTCCATCTGCTTGCACAAATGAACCTAGGTACCGAAAATTGGAACAGACTGGCAAACTCTTATACTCCGTACAACCTAGCAATTTACTGTGCTCGATAAATGGCAATAGGCTCGCCACCAGTGGCGGAGCGTCCATATAACCCGATTCCCAACAGCCGTACCAAACGAGCGAGCATAAAAAAATCATTACCATAATTCAAGTACAATACCATTTTATAAACAAATAAAAAAAATCCATCAATAAAATCTTAACATAACAGTATTAAACGCGCGCGAAACAATATGCAACACAGGTACATACAATTCGCTCCCGCTCTCTAGATTCCTTCATTTAACTCGCTAAATTTCGAGTTATGGACGCCTGCTATACAGCACGCACACAGACAAGTGTAGTCTTGTCAGGCGCACGCAACGAGAAATAGTACCTAAAGATTGCCTACAAGCCGGCATCAAGCCGGCATTTCGGCAGCCTACGCGCTTAAGCATCGATACACTACCACACGCACACATTAGTAATAAACTCCCACGAAAACAAGTTCCGTCAAAAGTAAATATTTTAGATCTTATTACAATAGCCATAAAAGCGGAATTTCACTGCACTGAACTCGCGGTCCAACAAGCCGCTCCGGAGCGGGTTGCATCGTCCTTCCCTTTTTAACACGGCTTGTGTTTGTATAATGATCTCTCTTTCTGGCCTTGCTGAGAAATACTCATGACGGCTCCGTCATGCCCACAGACGAGTTATTCTGTTTTGAAATTTGCTTGCACTGACATAAACTTAACGTAATTAATTAGTTTTATTGTATTTATAGCAGTAATTCAGTGAAATAGTAAAATTTAACTAACCTGTGTTGTTGTTTTAAATGTGTATTGTGATTTTGTGGATTGTGTAGCTCTGCAGGGATTTAATTGGTAGGTTTTAGTTTTTAAATAATTTTGGTTTATTCTCTCTCGGCACAATAATGGCCGCTTTGATGCACATAGATTGTTGCCTTACCGATTTCTTGCTAAGTGAAGGAAAGCAGTTTTCAAAGTTGTCCTTTGAAAATAAAAAATATGTCATACAGTTAGGTCGAGCTCGTCCAAATAGGTATGTCAATAGATTACAAGCGTAAAGACGGTTTTTTCAAGCATTTCCAGTTCTCTTTATAATAAATATAGTTGGCTTACAGGCAGTTGTTTATTAAATAAAATGTTTTGTTTTCCGTGTCTTTTGTTTTCTGATTCAAGCAGCGTTTGGAATCGAACGGGATTTTCTGATGTTAATAATTTATCAAACTCTGCTAAAAACCATGTTCAAAGTGAGAAACATATGCGTAGTTGTTTAGCGTTGCATGAATTTGGAAATAGTAGAATAGAAAACTATTTTAACAATAATTTTGGCGCTCATAACCGCAAAGTCGAGCGTAATCGTATCTGCGAGTACCAATTTTTTGTGGGTCCTAATTTTTACTGTGGCTTGCCTAACTTTTTTTTTCACGCCACGCCACTGCTCGTCACCTATTACATGGGACTTGACATAATTGGCGAAACGCGGGTGCTGGTTCACCTCTGCCTACCCCTTCGGGGATATAGGCGTGATTTATGTATGTATGCAAATAAAAATTTCCGCCAAAACAGCAATGGCGTGTGGGTGACGTAACACGGCGTTTGACCAAATATGGCAGTGTGCTAAATTTTGTAAATTTTTATTTTTATAACCTAAATATCAATCAAAGTAACCTATAATCTGGGAACAAGTGATTTTTATCGAATCTCCTTATCCTAAATTATTATTTCAGTGATTCTTGGTTGGGTTCATCATACCTATTGTCACCCGTCTTGATTACGTTGACGTCGTCCGCAGAGTGTCCCCGAGCGGCGAACGCGCTGCGTGTCGCTGGACGCTGACCGGGCGGGGCGTGCGGCTGCGCGCCGACCTCGCCAGCCCCGAGGACGTCACGCTCGACACCGACCGACACGTCGGCACCTCCGTCTGAACTCAATCCCCACGACACAAGGTCCACAATCGCCTGCCGCCTCACTCCACTACTGTTTCCTCGGTTACGTTCACACGGCAGTGTTTTGTATGTCGACGCAAGAGTTTGTTTTTTAAACTAGACAGGGAAGCTATTGGCCTTTATCTCACCTGTAGGCCTATTCGCTACCTTTTTTTGAGTGGTGATCACCAAACTATTTACTTAGCCATTACTGTTTTCACAGGACAAGTGTCACAATAGCGTTATAGTAAAGTAGTAATGGATCAGTAAATAGTCCAGTGATTATCACTCTCAAGTGTCAAAAAAAGTTAGCGAATAGGCCTACAGGTGGCAAGTGACGATAAGAGCCGAAGATGGAATCGAGCTTCATCTGGAACCCTCAACCGCAGAGGGACTTACGTTTGTTTGTAACAACCATTTTGAACGCGTCCTCACACAATATTTTACCGGACGAAACAAAGTCATGATAAAAATAAATTGAAATTTAATTCGGATCAGTCTCTCTACACAAGTGGTCAATCTATTCGAACGAATAGAATACAAATGTGTGTCAGTTTCACAGACAGGTTATTTCAGAGACAATTTTTTTTTAATAAAAAAAAAACAACATGGAGCCAGTCGTGTCAAATGTAAGAGAAGCTGTCAAAATGGACATTTGAATTCTACTCGTTCGAATAGATTGGTCACTTGTCTAGGTAGGTCCTCAGTTCAGAAGTTTAAGCGGAAAATATCGTGTTTGTGAAATGGTTTTTAAAGCTACAAGCTGTGGCTTTTCAGCTGGATCGTTCAAAACGATCAAACATAAAATGGTATACGCGGAGAAATCTGGTCAAACGAGTCCTTTGTCGTATACGTTTTCTATACAAACTGATAACGAAATTTGCTATTGGGAAATTCGAACAATCTTTAAAGGAGCCACAGTCAATTTAGTAATCCGAGATCACAGTCAAGATTCCCTAATTTTGGACCACACATATTGGTTGGGAAAAATTGTCAGTAATTTTTTTAAATTTCAATGATGATCCAGTAATTATGTAGGTTTCGATCGCTCAATTTAGATTACTAATATTAAAAATAATAATGTCTATGAAACAGGCCTCAATATAACCGGTCGTCCTACCTCTGTAGAGTGTAAAAAAGCAAAAGGTTACAATTAAAAACTCCTTGGTCGGAGTCAATAGTATTTTTAAATTAAAAATGTATACATTTTCTGAATACTTGTTTACATATTCGAAGTGTATACGTCAGAAAATTTATTAAACGAGAACTTACGATATTCAATTTATTGTAAATAATAACATAACATATACATACTGTCATGAACAGCAAGTGGACAAGGGTTTTATGGCGGCATATTGTGCGTTACGTGCATAACTATTGAATATATGTGTAGCGACCAACGCTTATGTCTTGTGATATCGCATCGAGCAAACGAGGTTAGAATATACGTCCATTGGTGTTACATGTCATGTTCTTACACACGTTTTCGTGGCAATATGCGACACCCATATTTTAATGTAAAATACAAACAAAAATTAAACTTAAGGCATGGCTGGATCCCTTTGCCTTCCCTGCTGAAACGGGAGAATTATAATAACAACAAAAGCCTTGTACACGCGCAACTATTAAATATGATATGATTGGTCTAATATATATATGCGTATATGCGATTTTGTAAACTCCTTCAATAAGCATAATGAATGCAAATGAGTTGGAATCGCGAAGGATCATAATTTTCTTACATTATCATGTTTAAATAAAAGTCAAATAATTATTAAAAAGCACCCCAAGTTTAACCGAATACGCGATTTGTTTGTAATAATTTTAATAGTGAAAGTATATTGAAGACAAAATTAGCTTATAAGCTTATCGTAGGAGAAATCTATTTATTATGCGGGGCTGCATTAAACGTATGACAGGTGACGATTAATTGTCATTAAAGTAGACATCGTGCCGATCGTTCGTAAGAAACCTAATGAAGCGCTTACGTCCAATTGACTTAGGAAGTAAGTAGAGTTTGGAATTGAAAAGACTTGGACACATACCTCGATTCAAGTGCACTTGATTCAAACAACTGCAGTGCGTATCGCTGTGCGGTAGAGTTGGAAGTTGTTTGGTATAGGGTAAGGTTATCATTAACAGTATATATAGACCATATTATTAATAGCACATTGATTTTAATGGCATTTATTCAGGATCTCTTTTTTGTACTGTTTTGCGTTAGAAAACATATTTAGCACAAATGTTTGTTTTTTTTACTAAATGAAGTATACAAAAATTAGGCCTAATTTTAGAGGCAAGTTTAAATTGTTTATTTTAAAGATATGTAATACTTTAGGGTATATTTTTTATCGAAGATTATTGACGCACTTTTAGTTGCCTATGAACTAGATTTCTTGTGGTGCCATCTCTATTTGGCTTACTAAAGGTGAATAAATTTGATTGATTATCTAAAGTATTTAAGACTATACGTAAATACTTGTCAAGTTGCAAACGTTTTGTTAGGTAAGTGGTTAAAATTATTTTTTTTCACTTTCTATATTCAAATGAATTCATGAATCTGGCATTATTTCATAAAATTTCGCCTTGTACTGTGTGATTCATTTTAGTTTTTTTCCTTCAAATGACTGAGCGCATATAAATAAATTATAAAATCGTTGATCAATTAACGTCGATAAGTATACAATGTGTACGGTCAGCAACAAGTTGTGTTATACAAAAAAAGGGAACATTTATCCAATCAATATTTTACTTTGTGCGTTAGACGTAAAGTGGAATATTGAACGTGAAAATCTTGTAATGCTGATTGTGCCATTGTGCAAAGCAGACAAAAAATAAAAATTGTAAATTGTTAAATGTCGATAACTATGATGTAAGTTTACATATTAATATGTGCAATTAGATTTTAACAGATAGTGCCTAGACCTAGCGTTGCTTGCCGCTCTCTAGTTAGAATATTGCAAGTCCGTCGTAGAGTATTTTAATGATTGTAAGTGAAATCACCATGACATCACACATTTTGAGCTCTCTATAGAAACGCATAATATTATATTGAAAGTTTATATTTTGGCTCAGCAAGGCTTTCACCTTGAGTTAATTAATTTATACGCATAGGTGTTAAGTTTTATTGTACACGTTCTTAGACCAGACTTGATTGCTGGTTGCTTACAATGAATTTTGACCTTATTATGGTTACATAATAGGGCTGAGTGAATCAGTATGAATTGTGAAAATCCGCCTAAATATTATGACAGCACACAGACATCTATCACTGGCTTAATATTCAAACTCCTTCTGGTGAAAACTAACAAGAAGAAGGAAAGACTATTATTATACTAAAAAAATTAAGATAAATTTTAAGGCATTGTCTTTTTTAGTAAATAGCAAACAAAATATCCATGAACACAATACGAGACAGTTCTTCCATACTTCTTTTTATACTAGTTTCCATCAAAAACAATAATTCGATAAAATCGGAACATTTGATCGGGTCATTGAGTTGGTTCATAATACTCTGAAGATATAAGAAGAAGTAGAAGATAGGATCCACTGATTTTATCTTCTACGTACCCGTATTAAAAAAGAATAAAGCGATACCGATTGTCTTAAAATACTGCCATTGGTGTAGTTTTAAAATAATGTTAAAGTAGTTTTACCAATACTCGTATTAAGATCTGAATCATCCACTATTTCTATCATTTGTCATATGATTTTTATTAAAATCGCTAGCAATAGCTCGTGAGTTTAACCTATATGTAATGCCACCAACTTATCTATGTAGCTAGACAAGTGGCTAATATATAAGAACGAAAAGAATTAAAATACTAAGAAAACAACTTGGCGGCCGTCGTGTCAAATGTAAGAGTAGGTGACACGGTCAGTTCGTGCGGTAATCCAAATCTGCGAGTAAATTGTAGTTTCAGTTTTCGCACTATGACCAGACGTAAGATGGTGGCACTGTACATAGAAAGGCTATGCCACAGAATTAGTAGTCAAAATTCTTGTTTCCGCGGCAACAACTTTTTTAGATGGTCTCGAAATTTGTGGGTTTTTTTGTAAAAAAAAATATTACCCATATACATTATCATTATCTATAATTACCGGTGAGACAGGCGCGAGGAATATCTGAATTCTATACATGTTTTAATTAATAAAGTTACTTGTGAAATAATTCAATCGTCTGCATTTCTTTGCATAGTGATTGAATGTTGCAATATGTAAGAGACCATGAGAGTAAGCTTTAGTTAGTTTAGGTTAGGGTATAAGCACGACTAAGCGAGGCGTACTTTGTAAAAAATCTTTATGTAAAAATTGTAAGATTCTATCCAAACGAAAGCTTTTAGCTGCTTCTTCCGGGGTTAGGGGACGCGCGGGTAAAAACGTCGTAGTAGACATGACAGGTGGGCTAGTTAACATACAATTAGCTAAGCAAAGCAACATTTCGGGGTCGTGTATTTTGATATGGCAGTGCTATTGTAGTAGTATTAAAATACCGTATTGGTGTTATTAGTCTAAGCAAAAAACTTAAGACTGGCGAAATATACGCAATAGACGCTATTAACCATAAAGAAGAAGAAGAATGTTATTCGTCTTTGTTACCCGCCTATCCCTTGACAATTATTTTTGAGGTCACGATAAAGAAGTATCCATTCTGTGACATTGATGTTTTGTAATGCATGATCATTGATCATACCGAAAATAGGTAAAAACCCTGTTGTAATGTTTTTTTTAAATGACAATCATAATCTACTTATAGAATAAATTATTTATAATGTGTACACTATCAACAAATCAAAATTACTATTTTTAGTATAATACTAGAGAAAATGGAATTGATTTTTTTCTTGTCTCCATAGATCTGATAATTATGTATAATTTCAGAAAGTTGTCCCTATAAATTGTTTAATAACATTGTGTATTTGTTGGTTCAATTGAAACAGATTATAGTTTAACTAATAACGCCCAAATCTGTACAAATATTTTTTTCTAATGCTGTAAATATGACTGTCATGACAAATTACTCTTGCTATCCCAAAAAGTGTCATATTATTATCAGATTTATCTAACTGTCAAATATGCTTAGATTGATCTTGCACTATATGTATACAATGATAATGTTTAAATTCTAAACGAGAAATTTGACAGTTTTATTTCTTTTTTTTATTTATTTATTTCTTATCTCACTATGTGTTGACATTCTTCATACCTACTTACTATAAATTAAGTTACACCTGTTTTTACATTTCTACCAGGATAGTTCTTGTTTGAGCTGAGAATAGTTAAAACACTGTTATCAGAAACAAAATTTGTGCGTTCATTCATAATGAAATCGTGTACCTATTGAATGCACATTATTGCACATGTTGGGATCGCGTAAATTGAGATTACCTGCAGCTATCATATTAGATAGTACCTCACACTTGCTCATTTTAGCTATAGCTTGTCTTTAATCTAGTTGTAAGAGTCACCTGTTTTTTAATATTATTTTGTTACTAACAATTTCTAGTTTCTACTTATATGAATGTAGATAAGTAGGAACTATCTTTGCCAAAGGTTAACTGCAATTTGTAATTAATATGTCAAGTCAAATAGACAACAAAGCATCACATGACAATTCCATGCATATGCATATATATTTTATTAACTAATCCCAAAAAAGGATTTGGCTATTAATATAAACTTTATAAATGTAACAATACCAAATAATTTAAGTTTTTTTATGTTTTTTACAATGAGCATCGCCATTTTTATAATCATTTAATTTTAAAGTAATTGTTGGCATACAAACTGTTCTACTGCCTACTGCCATTCACAAAAAATACTTTGAGAATATTGAAGTGCGGTAACAAATAATTAACAAGTTCTAATTTAATAGTGTCATGCTATCATGAAGTCTGGCAAAATTTTTATATTCATAAAAGTGTGTGAACCTGTATGTATTTATCTTTTGTTTAACAATTATGAGCAGCTATTCGATTGAACAGAATATCCGTCCTCAATCCCACATTACCTTTATGAATTATTTTATATTTATCGAGAGCACTATGTACTCGAAAACAAATTAAACTGTTTAAAACGGACATTATCGGCATTATAAATGCTGTGTGGTCCTAGAAGCGAAATGGCTAAATAAACCCTAACTTGTATCACAAAACCATTGTGTTCGAAATTAATTGCATAATTATAGTGCCTAATCATTATACGTGACATAAATTACAATGCAATATTGTGAATCTTATTTATTAAAGAGTTTATCAGTATTGAATGTCTTTTTTATTGTTAAGTATACCCTAATCAGTGACTCTGGGGGGCGTAAACTTCCTTTGATTTTCTTTGTACTTATACTACTATAGTAAATAAACGGAACAGAGAATAAGCTTCATACAATCGCGTATTGTCGTTTGATACAACAAATGTGTGCGTGACCTCTGACCGCTAGTCCCCCACGCGGCGAGACTGGATAAAACCGGTTTACGCTTGCACAGCCATTTGACCAGCTTTTACTCCGTCCCGTTTATCTACTCATGTGGTCATCATACCCCTCCGGGGATATAGGCGTGATTTATGTTATATAGATGTAGTCAAGAGCACATCAGGCTACCTCCAAATATTCTCAATCAACTTGTGCTTTGCTACAAACACGTTAAGATAGACAATCGATTTAAAAAAATACAGTTTTGGGTAGTATGAAGTACCGTTGACCGTACCTACATTCAGGTCGTCAAATTGAGTAACAGATAAGATTACGATTTTGATTTTAATTTGAACATTATAGTATGAATGTTATAAAAATTAGCACAAAGATTATTGTGGTTAGAAAAAGTTCGAAAAATTATAGTCTTGATGCGGGAATCGAACCCGCGTCCTCTGCGATCCAGGCCTATACCACTCGGCCGGCATCAAGACAAAATTTTTCGAACTTTTTCAAAACACCATATTCTTTGTAAGCGCTCCTGCACACGATGCCGTCACCGTGCCGCCACCACACCGTCATACCATAATTTTACCGGTCCAATATACTGTTGTCAGTATTACATTGCTAGTTAGTTACGTGCGATCTTCGTAACTAGCAATGTATTACTGCACGGTGGCGTGCTTTACGCGGCGCGTATCTAGTGTAAAGGTGTAAGGGCGCGTGTGCAGGAGGGCTAACAGATAAGATTCCCAAATATTTGAAACAAGTCACTCGAATATAATATAGAACAAAACAAAGTAGGCAATCAAACCACTCGGCTAACTAATGGGCCTCCGAGACGGTCAAGCGACTTCGCGTCAAACACGTAGATTTTCTGTTGTGCTTGCTAAACAGTGTGATTGAAACGCCTGTCAAGAGGCTTGACCATAGACTATACATACATTTAGAATCACATCAAGCGCGTATCAAGCTCATAAAGACCCAAGCTTCAAGCGAGCGTTGCAGACGATCAAAATGATTGAAGCATGTTAACATCTACGTGATTGACGCGAAGCCGCTTGACCGTCTCGGAGGCGCATAAGACGTTAGGTATAGGCAGCCGCCAGGATTGCAGTAGACCGCGGGTTCGATTCCCGTATCGAGACTACAATATTATTATTTCTACCATTTCTGGCCTATTTTTCTTTGTAATAATGTTTCTTGGTCGAATAATCATCGCTGGCTATGTGTCAAAAGCTTCCGCGTTCGAATTTGGTAGTGCAAATCGTTGCGATGAACACAAACATTTGTTCTCAAGTCATGGTTGTTTGTGTAGTATAAGGGCCTGACAAGTAAGTTCAAAGTAGCTTACTTGGTAGTTCAATTTACATATATTTTATATTACAACTGTCAAATGATCTGCGAAGTAAGCTACTACTCGTGTCATAGTGTTTGTTATCGAACTCTCTCAGTATTTCTTACACCCCTATGTCATCATCATCACCAGCTGTTTCATGTCCCCACTGCCGGGATGCAGGCCTTCCCCTATGACTATGGATGGAAGAATTTAGGATATTAATTAGGATAGGATAGATATTAGGCCACAACCCACTACGCTAGCCCAGTGCGAATTGGTGGGTCTGAACAACCGCAGCCGGGACCAACGGAAGTGCTTTCCAATGCTAAGAGCAACACGAGGTAATACATTTTTGGTCACCCATCCAACGACCAGCCTTGGTGAACATTGCTAAGTTCACGCTATCGCAGGCCGAGCGCGATATACCACCTCAAAATAACGTTTGCCGAGCCGGCCACTAATCACAATCGGCGGGTAAGTTCTGAATAGCTTACTTGGCAGTTCAATAGACATATACCTATTTTATATTACAACTGTCAAATGATCTGCCAAGTAAGCTAGGTATTCAGAACTTACTTGTTGATTGTGAAACAGTCCCTAAGTATATTATATTAAAAGTTGTCAGTCATCTAGTATCCCTAACACAGTGTTAATGCTACTAACTTTGATTTAGATGATAGGTGTAAAATATTTATAATGAAAATAATAGTATGAATGAGTACAAAGATTTTGGTGGTTAGAAAAAGAATTTCGAAAAATTATGGTCTTGATGCGGGAATCGAACCCGCGTCCGCTGCTATCCGGGCAGGTGCCTGACCGCTCGGCCAACCAAGACACTAAATAACTTGCCGAAATTCTTCTAACCTTTACACTTCACGTTGTAAGCCAACGGGTACCCTCGCAATGTAGAAATAAATTTCAAACATTCCAAAGCAGATATTTTTACAAATACCGTGCGTTCGGTTAAGCTTGGGTTCGCTTTATAAACTATTCGATTTAAATTTTAACATTATATAAATGTTAGAAAAATTAGTACAAAGAATTTGGTGGTTAGAAGTGAATAAATTAGAAAGTGTTTCATAGCCTACCCCTCATGAATAGTGTGAGCTGTATTATAGTATGTATTTTATTTCATGTATGTATTTTCTTATGCTGTCGTATTTATGCGTAGTACTAACATAATGTTAACACACAGAATAAATAAAACCTCATATTATTGAATGGAATTTAAAATTTATTAAACCTACCTATCTAGTAATAATTATAATCTTCACATCTGGTACATGTTGTATCACATGGATTCGAAAATTATTTTGTTATAAAATCCCTACTATGATATTAATAGAAGCTTGAATGAATATTTCGTATATAATAAATATAAAATTGAAAACATAATTCATTTGATCTCCTCGGGCGACCGTAGGCGCGCAATTGGTTTTCTACTACAATAATATAACTATTCTAATTTAACAATAATAATTTGAAAGAATTTGTTGGACCTACCTACCTAAAGATTAAATAAAAGAAAAAATATAATAATAATAAAAATAATTAAAATATTAAAAAGGGTTCGTTATTATGCATACGCAAACATAAAAGCTTTTAACAAATTGGTCCTAAGTAAATTAACTAACATAAAATGCAAACTGTAAAATGGATTGTTGGGGTGGATTAATAGTGATTTATTGCTAAAACAAAATTAAGTAAATCAACAACAAAAACCTCACCACGCCTCCGCGCCTGCGTCGCGCGCACTGACACTGACGCACTCGGTATACCATTCTAAATTATTTGTACCGATCATTCAGCCCATCTCTCAAATAAATAGCTACATCTAAAGTAGACAAATAATTATAATCTACTTTGTTATATTTTATAAATAATATAAACAAGGTCCAGTGTCATATGCAGTCGAAACTATTAAATATTTAGGTACTTCTATAAGACTAATTTTCATTCACGGATATAGCCCAATACATGGTGGTTATTTCGATAAATGTATCAACAAAACTACACACTCCATGTGATAAAGACTCTATATAAAAATAAATATGTCTCTAGTACACGTCTAATTTTAAAACTTTAGAAATACTAGCAAGCTAAATATAATATGCAATGGCTACACAGTACATTTTGTATGCTTACGCGTTGAGACTACTTTTCATTTTTTGTGACATCCATCCGTTTCTCATAACCATCTAAGTGTCTGGATTCCTTACAAGACAATATCATACCGAGTCTGTGACACACGATGAAACTTGTAAAGCAACCATTCGACCAGTTTTACAATTCCTAAGACTCACTTTTAATTACTCAATAATTTTCAACATCGTTTCATTTTTCATTTAAAAATTAAGATTGTTTAGAAGTTTACATCGTATGACATCAGATACCAACTAGAGCAATATTCCTACAGCTATGCAATTAATCACCCACGGAACATAATCATCCGAACACAAAATGTGCCATGTCGGCATTCAAATAAAAAGCGACCATCTAGGAAATGTGTAAACTGTAATATAACAATATTTTTATCGGTCTTTGCATGTCTATCTTTTGTCGTTATAGGCACTGTGAGTTGGTCGCGGAGACCCGCGTCTATTCTTAAAGGCGGTGGTGGATATTGCTATTGGTTTTACAATACATGTTCCAACTACGTACTCTTAAAAATATCATATCCATTATAATTTGAAAACACTACTTAAGCCTATGTTACATCTAAGTTAAATTTGTTATTACTATTACCATATTGTTACAAATACAAAAAACCTTCCAAGATTTGCAAAATATATAAATTTATATGTATGTATTAATAGAATAGATTTATAGTAAGTCGAAATAAAACTCTTTTATATAAAATGCTTTGTGTTACATAGAAAAATGTTCGTCTTTCGAAGTCTCATTGGATTCCGACTACAGTCAAATTGTCATTGACCCAAAGGATGGTACTCGTAAATTCATTGGGGGAAATAATGTGATAAATTCTCTTTCTTGTCTTTGGCAAACGGCGATTATTATTTCATTCATTCCAACATCTACCTATAAATTGCACTCGACAACTAGTGTCACACACTAATCAATATATAAAATATATAAACTTGTTACTAGTAGAGTTTGGGGTCATTCTGGTGAGTGAATATTCGAAAAACTAAATGCAAATTCGTCACAAACGCAACACCTCCACCATTTCGCACGAAAGACGAGTTCCTAATGATTATACGGGAATGTAAACTTAGCCTAGGAAACAACCAGTACCTTCATTTGAATCAATTCGACACAATAACAATAGTGTCCACACGGGTCATCATAATATATTTAACATTTGCGAGTGTCGTACAACCTACAGCCTCGGAATACTCCCGAACACGAGGGAGGCATATAGTAACTCCACGATTATTGCTTATTCGATACATCAATATTGGTCCTTACAAGAGTCTAAGTTGAGTGGCTAAAATAAAAACATTGTGCTTTGTAAAACAGTTGAACGGAAGCTTAAATTCATCCTTATTAGCACTAAGTAGGTATATTTGTTTTAAAAAATGTAAAAAACATAACAAATAACAACATCTGATTCAAGTGTTCGATTATTAATAATAAAAAGACTCTAACTGGAACATGCAAAATCTGTCTGAATATCAATATAAAACTAAAACTACGTCAATTATAAATCTAATGATATAATTCTGTGGCCCTGCTTCCACCAAAGTCCACCTCAGGCAGCAGTTTCATCCATCGGTTACAAGCTTCATTTGTGTGGACTCTAGTGAAGGCACGACCACTCATACTCACGATAAAACCTCATAAACGTCATAAATATCATTACTTTATGTTTATAAATCAGTAAAGCAACAAGTCCACTAACACATGAATCTAAATAAACAAAATTGTTTAACATCAAAAGCATAATATTCATTTATTCTTGTAATAGTATAGAAACCTCCCTACAGCGTGTAAACCATGCACTAAATATTTATATTTGTTTTATGAAAAATATTTTACTTAAATAGATATATTAGTCATCTGCATCAATCTGTAACAACAGTACTGTCTGATAATATTCAATTTATATATTTTCATTGCAGCTTTGGTGTTAACTGTTTACTTCTAATATAATATTTTCATATGAAAAATTAATAACCTCTAATTTATATAAGCCTTTTTAAATATTTTCTCAAACTTTTGAATATGTAAAAATTTAACGGATGCTGTATATCTATCTATATAGTCGAGTATACCAGCTATATATTCAATTAATATTAACCAATTAAAATTTTCATTACGAGCCTGTGCGTTCTAAATAATATAATATTTCGTCATAAATTTATCAGGGGGAAAATTCTCAATTATAACCTCTAGCTTAAAATACGTACACACTATAATATATAATGTCAGTGGCAGTTAATTTGAAAAACCCTAGGACACGCCCATACATAATTCCAT
>CAWVPI010000046.1:0-39391 GCA_963931975.1 Cataclysta lemnata
AATTACTGTCTGGCGTAAGGCGAAGCACTTAGTTTTAATGTTGGTCTTTATGCTGTTTACAATAAAGATGACTCTCTTTTTATTTTCTCAAGAACAAAGGAGACATTGGCAAGTGGCTTTTTCCACGTCATCAGTTGCTTAATTGGTGGCACTTTGTTTTGGTGGAAACAAGTGAAAGCGAATTTCGCCCTTTTACAAATTCTCTTGTTTGTTTCCGTAGTAATTCGTGTTCACCTACTAGGTACACGTACACAGGTAGACACATTTAGGTAAATGAATAAATATTTTTCTTCCGTTTGAATGCCTCGGCTGATCATGGATGGATTATAAGACAATTCTACATAAAGATCAGTTCGGTGACGAGTTTGACAAACTCGGGTACCTATCCCACTAGGCAGAAGCATTGTAGCACTTTAAACACATCAAATGATGAACAAATAGAAATAATGAGAAAAATAAATAAATATTGCAAATATCATTAGTACTCACTGCTGAGGCACAGGCCTTCCCTATGGATGGAAAAATATAGGTAGAATTGGCCATAACCCACCATGCTGGCCAAGTGCGGGTTGTTGGATATTAACGAGTGCAGATGCAACCGGGATCAACGGCTTAACGTGCATTCCGAAGCACGGAGGAACTCGAGATAATACATTTTTGGTCACCCATCCAATGACCGGCCTTAGCGAATAAAGCTTAGTTTACGCAATCACAGGCCGAGCGCGCTATGCCACTGCGCTAGGGAGCTCCTCATATACTGTTTACATAAAAATATAAACTTGAGTACGATTTCGTTTTATTGTCTGTTTTCATCATACTTATATATGTACAACTACCAGAATTCGAACCTGAGGCCTCTTGACCTGACAACAGACAAGAATATTCTAATGAAAAATATATATTCAACAACATCCCACCAGTCCGGAACAATTGAACTTATTTGGGAAATAAATGTTTACCGCCGACCGTTACTAAGGGCAAAACATAATTAGTCCAATTTTCTCCCGGCTTTAGGGAAACTAATCTGGCTCATTGTAGGCAATTTATTCGCCAACATTATAGTTAGCTAGTAATACGTGATTTGGGCGTAAAAATTATTACACCACGTTATAGATAATGGTTGTCGTCATTAATCAATGTTAATAAGCATAGCTCAAGATTGCAAACACTGTATAGCTATATAGTGTGTGTGTGTGATAGTAATGGTCCTTTTTCTTTGTTGCTAGACTGACTTAATTCAGCATAGTGGACATATTGATGTCTGTTAGGGCCGGTTTTTTGATGCATATATTGTTCAAAATTGTTACTAATTGATAAATATCAGTCTGATATTTAACCATTAGTAACAATATCAGACTGATAGTTAACCATTAGTAACATTAGTGACTAAAATGGTTACTAATGGTAAAATATCAGACTGATATTTAAACAAAAATTAACAATCGGTTGTGTTATCTATGCCTCAAAAAAACGGCCCTAATTCACCATAGTGGACATAAGTTTGTTAGTGAGAGATGTTCTTTTAATCGTATTCTTTGACAAAATTTGATTGAAGGCGAAATGAATGATTCAGTTTGAATTATACGTTTCCATTACGCGCTTTTACACTAAAGTTCAAAACTTTTAATATTCATAATGATTATTTATATTTATTATTAGCCGTGTGGTGACGGCAGAGTAGAATACAATTATCATCACCCCAAGTCTCTCCCGTGGGTGTCGTACAAGGCGACTGAGGATAAAACAGCGATGAGGAATAGGCAGAAGCGTTCCTCTTATACCACCTAGCAATAGTACTGCGAATTTTGTGCCCGATAAATGACAATAAGCTCGCCACCTATACATGGGACCTAACATAATTGGCGGGGTGTGGGTGCTAGTTCACCTCTGCCTACCCCTTCGGGGATATAGGCGTGATTTATGTATGTATGTATTATTTATATTATCTATAATTTCTATAACGTGGTGTATATTAAATCATTTTCATATACTAAATAAACACACAAACAACCATGAGACGACCAACCTCGAGAACAGATACCTGTGTTAATCACAAACATTTGTCCCTGCCAGGATTCGGGACTTCTTGGCCTAATAACCAGCGATCTGACCATTCGGCGAAACCGACGCTCAAAAATTATAATACCACATTTTGTTTACTTGAAACAAATACTCTCAGGTGCTTTATACAGTTGTAATACATCAATAGCTCCCCCGGTCCGTGTGTTTGATTAGCGCTTGGCATTGTTTGCCTCGGTCACTGCCAGCTCCGAAGTCGTATACCAACGTAAATGGATCCGCCCGCCCATTTAGTCCACAGTCATAGCGTCCTGCTCGCAGATTGGAGCTAATACGAATGGACATAGCGGGATTCAGATTTAGAAAAATCATTACGGGGCCGATAATAAATCTTGTTAGTTTTTTTTATTATGCCTTACTGTGATACATTTAGAACAAGTCAAGTCAAATCAAAATTTCTTTATTCATATCAGCAGGCTGATTGCGTTACTCTGTTGCTAACAATTCTCGGTTGAAATTAATGAAACTGTTGGTTTTGCTATTATGTATGTACGATTTTACAGTTTCAGTTCCTAATAGAATGAGAGACTGAAAATGTAAATTCATGATTGCAAAAGCAACAATTTGATTCATTTGAATCGAGAATTCTGAGTAACAGAGTTCATTAAGGAATCGCCAAAGCGTTAGATATTGAAAACCCGTGTGTCTAAGGGAGGGTAAGGGAGTGAACAGCATGCCTCAGAATTTAATGAAGGGTCTTCAAAACTTACCCACGACCCGATCCGCCTACAAAGCGCTGACCCCGACGCATTCAATACTAAAGTTAATAATAAATGTGCCAGGCGTAGGCAGAGATAACTAACACCCACACGTACTGATCGCTAATTATGTTAGGTTTCATATAATGCGGAGCGAACCTATTGCCATTTGTTGCCATAACAGCGTATTGCTAGGTGGTATTAGATGATCGCTGCTGCCCATTACTCGTCACTGTCTTTCTTAGACATCATCAACATCTTTATCCTTAGTCGTACATAATTGTGTACTGCTCTGCCGTCACCACACGGCAACGTTATATTTTTTTACAAACAATAATATACCTATCTTTGAATTTCGAATAAGAAAAAATGGCGTCAAAGTCATGTGTCTCTAGGTATTGTTCCTACGTCAGCAATAATACGCGAGTATACACCATCAAACGAATATCTTGAGCAGGGTAATTGCGAAACCGTTTACGAAAATGCGAAGTTCGTCACGCTACCCATATCATTTTAGTATTCCATTATTGAATCGTAACTTTTTATTTGAAGGTTTCGCAGCTTTTTCTTATAGAATTGTAAGAGAGGTGGGTAGGTACGCCTTGAAATATTCAGATGTTTTCCTTTGCTGAACTATTACAGTTTTCGTTATAACTTTTGACAAATGTTTTGTCAAATATTTAGAAGTGTTAAACTTTGTTACGCGTTTCTACAGCTGAAAATAAAAGTAGAAGAATTGAATTATAATAATTTCAAGTCTAGCTCGAATATAATGTAAACTAGGCTGACAATTAGATCATCATCTTTTTTTAATGATATAAGCATCAAAAAAGCGAGAATAAAGCTTAATGGTCGAAATGTCTTTACAGCAACTACCGGGTTATTTAGGGAAGGCGAAGACCTTGTCCTCAAGCCTTGCAATGTTGCCTTCAAAGTGATGAAAGGACAATGTCGAGAGACCGATGAATGGAGAGAGTGACTGGGATGACAACATTCCGATCCATACTGCTCAAGGTTTTGGTTTAGGTTTTTAAACTGACCTGCCAAATTGCAACTCTCTTTTGGTATGCTGATGTTGGTGGTTTGCCCTCCATTATCCGGGTACCCCAAGGTGGTTATTTGTCCACACAATCTCTTTTATGACGCTAGGAGGAGATATGTGGTTTTGGAGGTAGTCAGGATTGGCACGTATTGGAGTCTAAAACAATAATAATAAGGATTGAACACTATTGAACAGCATTATTGTACATACCTCTAATTTCAAAACAGCTTATAACATCAAGCCTTGTTTCTCGTTTGTTATTCATACCCTGCTTTCTATGCCAACGATCGCTCTGAGTCTCGTAAGGGGGGGGGGGGGGGTCTGACCAATGTTTACCCAAATATCCAACTGACCGGGATATCGTCTAGCCAACCGAATGACGGAGCAGTGCTAGTTATATCTTCTAGCCCCTGCCTATACATACCGAGTTTCCGTTATGCTATGAATTTATATGTAAATTTTGAATGGCGAGGTAGAGATAGATCTTGTGGGCAAACTAGTTTCATTAGCCACGTGACTTTAGTGCCGTTCCTAGGTGTACCCAATGAATTTCAGATGCACATATCTCATAAATGTGTTCATGTTGTCAGCCTGAATAATAAATAAAATTTTCTTATACTCGTGCCAATGTTTTTTTTTTAATCTTCTTCTTCCTGCCCTGTTCCCAGTCTATCTAGGGTCGGCGCAGTATGTTTCCTCTTCCATTCATATGTCAGACGTCATCAAGCCATCCAATCCCTTTTGGTTCATACCATCCATCCCACCGTAATGGTGTTAGTGATGAATGAATGTATAGAAAAGAGACTGAACGGACCATGTCGAGAGACCCATGAACGGAAAGAGTGTTTAGAATGACAACATTCCATTCCATACTGCTCAAGGTTTTGGCTTAGGTTTTACAGCCGGCCGTGACACCAACCCTCTTTGGGTCCGCTGTTGTTGGTGGTTTGCCCTCCACCATTCGGGTGCCCCAAGGTGCTTATTGGTCTACACCGGGCAATCTCCCTTAGTCGACTCTTACGACACCCACGGGATGAGTTGGGGCTGGCCTATTCTACGTTATTTGTTCGCTCCCAGGCCAGCATAGAAGGTTTTTTTTTAATATGAAAATGAATTTACGCATCCCTTGCAGCTTAAGGAGCTTCGTTGGATGGGTGAGTAAAAATATTTTTCAGAGTTCCTACATGTTTTGGAAGGCATGCTAAGCTGTTAGCTCCGGCTGCATATGCACTCGTTGATTAAGAGGCATGAAGCCGCACTGGGTCAGCGTGGTTCATTTTAGCCCGCTGTGCATATATTCTTGCCCACTGTGCATTGTACTTTAAAGGGCTGCTAAAGATTGTGTCCTACTCCAACACACGCTATTCCGACAAAAATGTCGATTACGTTTTTCCTGATAATTAGTCAGGTTATTACAACAGAGCCCAAAATTGTAAATTAGTCAAGACTTAATAACAATTGCCGAACAACGAATTTATGAATTGAATTGCCAACTAAATAAATACAAAAATAACATCGAATTTGCTGAATTGACAGAATTTAAAAATCGCGAGAATGTAAATAGGAATAGAATCCAATGCCTCCTTTTATGAACTTGATTAAAAATCGGATAAGTAGCAATATATAGAAAGTGTGATCTGATAAATCTATTCTTCAGAGTCGTCTCGAGATTAATTAGCATGCCTCCAATTCTAACCTTACCCCAGCACAAACTAATGGCCGCGCATGATACTGTGTCATTAGGCGGTGAGCTGGGAGCGGAACCAAATAAATTTATGGTCACCTAACAGCCGCGTTGTTTACAATCTGTCTAACCGTCGCTCGATTCTTGACTGTGCTGTATTGGAGTGTAGATATATAGTAAATGTAGATAAATAGAATGCTTTTGTTAATGCTTCCGTCAAATATTTACATCATAAAACTTTTGCGAACCGTAATCTTACGAAATTTTCTGGATTATTTACCTGATTTTCTAAACAGTTTTTAATGTCTAATTTTAGATAATATTGGACTTACAGAAGTACGGTGAAACGCATTGTTCTTTTATAAATCATTTGAACCACATATATCTATTATTTATAAACGTAACACGCTCTTTAAGGTAAGTATGGAGTGCAGGGTTAAAAAGAAAATTCTAAAGTAAAGCAAAAACACCTTCCGACAGAGACGAATTGACAACCAGTTGAGTCTATAAGGATATAAATATTTCCAATTTTTGGTCACAGTATGGGTTGTGGTCACATTTCCATAACCTATTAGTATTTATTTGCACAGTACATTAACCATTTTCGGTCTATTAACTATTCCCATTACTTCAACACATTGGCTCGTGTTCTTAGGAGAAGGGCCTTTACTAGGATTTACGCTGTTTAAAGTGGTAGTTAAGGTAATTCTACTGTCCACCGAATTGGTAACTAAGATAAGTGACCGACGCTCACTAACTACTGGCGGAGTGTACGATCCGTCTTGCCTTAGAATACGATCCCTTGTTTTAGCGCCTCAAATAAATCACGCTTTGTCCGGACACATTATACGGACTAACACTGCCCATTGCTTAGACGATGTTGCTACACTATGTGTAACTCGTAATTCCCATTGTCTCATAGTTCGGCTAATCATCATCATTTGCCTACCCTATACCCAGGTTATCTAGAGCTGCCGTAGTAAGATTTATCCTTTTATAAGCCACCTCCCTTTCAGTTTTTCTATCACCTCTAGTGCTAATACTTCCTTCTGTTTTCATTTACTAAGTAAGTCATTTGTTGTGTTAGTAGTATACATATCTGATTCCTATATAAATGCTACTTGCTCAATAATATTTAACACATTACTCACTCTTGTATCAATAAGAAGAAATAATTCAGAAAGTGTTCGAAAATTACTCTCTTCTTTCTATTTGGTCATTTGTTTATCTAAATCATCTTAAAGCCATTGTATAATTTATGTTATTACGCTTGCCGAATTACATTTAATAAATTATTCTTATAGTAGCCGAAAACTTTTTGATACTAATTATCTTAATGTAGCTACCTAGTTATTGAGCAACGAGAAAGAACACCAGTAACTTCTGGCTCTATTTAGCAGAGCTTAGTTATTTGAATCCTCTCCATCCTTGTAGTCCTATCTTTGGGCAATTACACGGAATTGGATTCAAAGCCCGATATTTTACTGTTAACAAAGTGGAAATTGGATTAGTCAGTATAATCTAAACTTTGCTCTAAATTACCTCAGTGACGAGAAACGATTAGGTATACTAGATTCTGATCTATTTTATAACATTATTGCTAATTGGACACTACTTTGTTAACAATAGTATAGTAAAGTTGTATAGTAATCCCGTCGGGCGAACACTGAAAGGAATCGCTTAAATATTGATCGCTTTACAAATTTCGATCAAGCGGTTGATGTGGTGGCGTCTATTGGCTACGCCGACCCTGGTGACGCCACGCGCCGCGTGCGACAGTGACGGACGATCGTGCCGAATGCGAAACGAGACTTATTGGTGACGATTTTTCAACGTCACACGATGCACGCTTAATACGGATCCTTTTCTCATTTAACTTCGCTAGTCATTCTATTGGCTTCCCGAGTAACCCCATTTATAGGAAAACCGATAAAACGTTGTTCGAATGTACGCCAATTGTCACTCTTTGCTAAATTGCCAATCAAGTTGTTGTTTCATTGAGCGTGTTAATTGGACTGTTTTGCTTATTAATCTGTGTTAGTCTAGAATAATATATGAATACAACATCATTGTGGTGTCTAAATATTTATATTCTACTTAGTTAGCGGCTATAATTCTACTAAATCATGAGTACATTTATTAACAACTATTAAATTCAAAATTCAAAATTCAAAAAGTTTGTAAGATTTAATCAAAAATGTATTGTAAGATCAAATCAAATGGTCGCCGCTGACGAGATATCAGTGGACATAAGGGACTGCATCGCGCGACACTTAAATGGATTATGGCCCATTCTCCCAATATTGTTCCATCCATAGGGTAGTATACTGTCCCAGCAGTGAAGAAATTGAAAGGGATGATGATGACGATGCATGACAAATGAAGAGTCGAAAGGTCAATGTGAGCATAGCTTAAAACAGTTGATAAAACTGCCATGTATCCATACAAAGTAGAAGATGTGTCGTTTTCTCCTAACAGAAACAAATCTAAATACAATGAAACAAGCGGTCTGGGAATTGGTATTTATGTGTTCTGTAACTGGGCTGAAGTGTCCGATAGCGGGCAATGTATAAATTCGATCCCCAGCTTCTGTCCGGAGAGATAGAGTAATTAAACTGTAAATTACCTCTAAGTGCAGACCCTGCCTAAAGGTCGTATCGGCCTCCTCCCAAGAATACCAATGAACCCACGACCGTAATCAAAAATTTATTTAACTCCCGCGTATAAGGTCGGGAGCGCCCTTCACCTTTCTCGGGTTTATCTTCTTGCTGGTAGTATACCAGTAAACAGAATTTCCATATACTTTCGACGATTGGGGTATTTTTTTTTTGCACATTTTATTATTACGATTGGAATTATCATTTACATCTTGAAATGTATAGGGGTATGCCTGGTTTGTTAATGGTAATGAGTTTGCAGTCGATAAAGCACACAGCAAACATGAAACGAAGCTAACGAAATATTGAAAATAACAAAGTAACAGCCGTTAGCCGTGTGGTGACGGCAGAGTAGAATACAATTGTCACCACCCCAAATCTCTCTCGTACAAGGCGACTAAGGATAAATCAGTGACAAGGAATGGGCAGCAGCGTTCCTCTCATACCACCCGGCAATGTACTGCGACTTTTGTGCCCGATAAATGGCAATAGGCCCGCCACCTATTACATGGGACCTGACATATTTGGCGAAACGTGGGTGCTAGTTCATCTCTGCCTACCCCTGCGGGGATATAGGCGTGATTTATGTATGTATGTATGTACAAAGTAACAGACAGTAAATACCATAATTTTACCTTAACCAGTAGAAAGCAAACAAAATAATATTTTGGCTGAAATTAATTTTGGCATTTCAAGTACTATTTCATCGCTTGTGCTTGTTACACAAGCGTTATTCATTTAGGTATCAATAATAATCTTTCAAAACAAACATTTCATATAAATAATAAGTAGCTTATACTTTGTATAAAACGCTGTAAAATTGAAAAATAAATACGTACCTTTAGTAAAACGTCTGCTTTTTCTGCCATGTCTCCTAAATTTTAGGACAGTGACAGATGACGTATCTCAACAACAAAAAAAACTCAACATTGGGATGTCATGATCTTTCATCCATCATTTGTCTTGTTATGTTCCCGAGGCTTACGAATATGTTGAAACAAAAGAAGAAACATTTTAGTATCAGGGTTGTGGTATACGTCGGATATGTTTCCCAGTGACTTTTACTGGTGGAAATGGAGTGCATAAAATCTCTTGACTGTAACAGAACCCCTAGAACGAATATACGAGCGACTGCCGTCAATTCGTCGTCAGCAAGCTAAAAAACGCTTAGGATTGTGTGCATCGCAGACGCTCTTTACGACAAACTCTGATCACTATTGAAAATGTCAGTGCTTTTACTGGATCTATTTGGTTTGTCTCTCTCTTTTCATTGTGTTTTTACAGTGTCAGCGTGAATTCGCTTTTCGATCAAAAAGTGATCACCCGTCCGTCTCTTACAGTATGGATTTTTTCTTGTTAGTTATGTATGGATTATATTGGACATGGTACATGGACTTTTGCGTCGTTAACAAAGAATAGGTAATCATAATATTTGTTGGCTATTCGAACATTAAATAATAATATAAAAGTTTGAAAAATATTACAAAGAAAATAAAGACGAGAATATTTTAGGAAAATTGGATGACCAAAGATCCGGTAAATTTTTAATTTTTTGTGTTTTTTAAGATTAATAGTCATTGTTTAAAAGGTTAATTTTATTTTTATGAGTACTATATGTTAAACGATTTGGTAATAATTCCAATGATGCATTTGCGATTATTAAAGGAGAGGAGCCAAAAACAGGCATTATTCACGTAAAATCATTTGTGAACTAACCCTGTTATTATTAATTAGAAATAACTCGGTTTGTGACAACCAAATCTTTTGTTTCTGGAAATTTGGGCAGTCTCCTTTTTAAGTAAGATCAGAAGTCGGGAAACGTAAATGGGCAAAAGCTTTCCTCTAATTTAGGTCTCAAAACAGGATAGTCAGAGAAAATATGGAAACAATAACGGTTGCTGAGACGACGTTGTTTTCGTCGGACAATTACGCCTGATATTCCTAAAGATATTAACGAAGTTGTGACAAAGACGCGCGCGGGCGCTTCCAAGGAACTTCGCTGCCGTCTCCACTCGTAAAAGTGCCTAACTGCTGCTGTGAATAGATAATAAGGATTTTATTAAAATTCCTTACCCTTGTTTCGCTATTCAGTGAGGTATCTGCGTGAAGCTTCTTTGTTTTGGTGGCATGCCATCGTGAACCGTCTTGAGTCAACCTTGTGCCTCCAATCAAATTGGACCCCCTTTGTTTGTGGAAGTAATACGGTTTACATTGGCCATATTTAAACACGAACATCGATATTACATAATGGATATTGTAAGCAGCTCATATATCATGTGGTGGTGTGTTGTTTGTTTGGCTTTGAGCAATGTAAAGAAACGGATTCCATTTATCATGTATATTTTTTACTTTATCGGGGGTTTTAGTAAATTCTATATTGAAATTTGACCTAAGATTGTTTTGGTGTTTTGAATAAATTTGTTTTTAAACGAAGCAGTGATGTAGAATGATCGATTTCTTTCATCTTAAATGGTTAAGGAGAGTAGGTCCAATTATGTTAAGGAGCATTTTATACCATGTAGTTGGCAGGTTGATTGGACGTAGTAGAGGGAAATGCTTTTAAGTTACGCGTTATTCGTTCGAAATTTAAATTCGGAATGTAACATTGACCAAGTATGAATAACATAACAACATAATATTTATAGAGTCTATTATGATGTTAGTGAAAAGTTTATTTAATTGTCAGAACAATTTGTGATTACATTCAAGAGACTAATAACTAGACGGTAATTAAAAATAAACATCCTGTTTTCTAATAGCTAAATACTCGTACATAAAAAATCTTCCTCTACCTTCGGGGATAAACTACCGTGATTTATTTATGTATGTAACTTAATATTTACATACTTACATACATAAATCACGCCTATATCCCCGAAGGGGTAGGCAGAGGTGAACTAGCACCTACGTTTCGCCAATCATGTTAGGTCCCATGTAATAGGTGGCGAACCTATTGCCATTTATCGGGCACAAAAGTCGCAGTACATTGCTATTGCTAGGTGGTTTAAGAGGAACGCTGCTGCCCATTCCTCATCACTGATTTATCCTTAGTCGCCTTGTACGACACCCACGGGAGAGATTTGGGGTGGTGACAATTGTATTCTACTCTGCCGTCACCACACGGCGTTTACATACTTGCCTATGAAAATATTTGAATACGTTTGCAATAATGAAAAAAAAAACATTTGAAATATTTTCGCCGTGACCACAGCCGCTGTAAAGTGATCGAAACGTCGGGTAAATAATAAATATGCCAAACACCTAATTATACGCCAATCTTATCCGTAAAAGTTGTTTTATTTCCAATATTTTCTATTTTGCGTATGATATTGGATTCTCTACTCGATTATCATGTTTGCATTTAAAACGCACTATATTGTTACCTTTTGTTACCTACACTAAATAATTAACGATGGGCCACTAGGGAAATGTAACTTTAATGACATCGAATTATACAATGTAGTACATTGGAATGTAAATTACTACATTGGAACGTAACAGTTTTAATTAATCTCACTCTACGCGAAACAACAACGCGAATTCAATTTTCTGGTCAAATGGTTCGCCAGTTCGGAACGTGCGGCCGGTTTGTGGTTCTAGCATTTAATTTTTTGCCCATTCTTCATTCCGGCGCATTCAATTTGCAAGGGGACGAGTTAAAATCGATTTGTCAGACTCATCATTTTAGCTGGTGCAATTTCTGTACGCGTCCGAGTGTTTGACGTTTCATCATCTTTTTCTCTGTTTGGAATCCTAATCCTTGCATAGCAGTCGCCAAGTCATCAAATTTTAATTTTCTGAATGTAATCGTCGTCATCATTGACAGACTTTTGTTATCCCCACCGCTGGCCTTCTCTATGGATAAGGGAAAATAAGCCAAAATCAACCAGGGCGGTTGATTTTGGCCTAACTTAGTGCAGAAGCTAAATTGTATGATTAACTGCCGCACTCAGAGACGTCAAATAACGTTAATGAGTACTTAACGTCAAAAAATGACAATTCAAAACTAGTCGCTATTCTTGCCGGATCTATGGTCTAGATTTGAATGAAAATTTTTGACATTATATACTCATTAAAGTTAATTGACGTCTCTGAGTGCGGCAGTAAGACTAATTTTGATATATCTGTGGTCTACGCAGTAAGTATTTTTGTTTTAGTTTTCATGTCTATTTTACGTCAGATATAATAGTATGTATTAGAATTATACCAATGGAGACTCGCAAATATTTTATTTTATTAAATTATATTAATTTTCTTTTCTTTCTTTATAGGTACATGCTGTGTTTACAGAGAATGAAGAAGCAGTAAACGATAAGTCAATTGCCATTATTGTATTGAAAGAAATAAATACAATAGAAATACATTCTTATGTTGCGAAATGGATATAAAATAATACCAAACTGCTGGCCCTTAGTTTGTCCGCTTGTGAACTTCAACTTTAGAACGATTATTATAAGTGTAAGGGAAAACGGGTACAAATTGTTGCCTAAAACGGACACACTCGTTAGTCATATTCCTGTCAGCTTCATATTTTGTTCTCTTAAGCAGACATGTCGCTTTTGAGAGCTTGAATAGGTAGCTTGGGGTAGGTGACATATCGTTCGGCCACCGATCCCTATATTTTGAATCGCATTTCCTCAAATTTTGGATTTCGAATTTTCTAAAAATTTATCCTAAAATTATGCAAGACATAATTAACAATAATTTAAATATGTAAATACAAAAAATACTGCAACCCTTATCACAGCACAGCAGTGGGCACATTAAAGGGCCGGTGATGGTGACAATATTATCATCTTAAAACGAAGGCAAGGTAGCTCCGCAGCCAAAAATATTTTTGGCGACAATAAAGAATATTCTGCCTATCTATGATTAAATTTGCCGAACGTTACACGTAATATTATATCCAATATGGCTGTTACTTGGGAGGTAGCAATATATATTTTTGTTCAATCGCGTGTGACAGCGTAAACGTGTCTCTGTCGGGCCCCGCCTGTTTAACATGCTCTTCTGTCGATCTTAAACACAATAGAAAGCCTTCGGGAATACTTTGTCGCAGATTCGAATAAAGCAGGCATTAACCGTAAAATCTTTTGTATTATTTACGAGACGCCCCGAGGCTTCGTTATGTTGCACAATTATTGTTTTATGTTTATCAAAGGCACAAAGAAGCAGAAATAGGTGTAGCTACTTTCCTAGACTGTAGTGTTAATTACGTTGCTTTGTACACAGAGAAGGATTGCTAATGAAATACTTTGTAGTTCCAAGTAAGAATTCTTTTGATGTTAAAGTCCTTTTTTGTAGTTTTCTGTTGGCGTTGTTTTATATAATTAGCTTTACTGATGAGTCACAGCCGTTATCACACGACATCATTATATTTTTTTTATGCTAGACAGGGAAGCTCTTGCCCTTCATCTCACCTGATGGTAAGTGATGATAAGGGCTGAAGATGAAATCGAGCTTCACCTGGAACCCTCAACCACAGAGGGGCTGGCTATCTTATCACACATTGTCGGAACACAATAATGCTGTAAACATTATTAGTATGGCGTACCTCTAGACGGCGAACCACTAGACCACAGAGGCGGTGTGGTCGAATGGTCAGATCGCTGACTATTGGCTAAAGGGTCCTGGTAGGGGCAAGTTAAACTTTTATATATTTAGAAATATTTGTATATATACATACATAAATCACACCTATATCCCCGAAAGGGTAGGGCAGAGGTGCTTTTCGCCAATTAAGTTAGGTCCCATGGGCACATAAATCGTAGTATATTGCTAGATGGTGTGAGAAGAATGCTGCTGCCCATTGCTCATCGCTGTCTTTACCTTTAAAATATTAATACATACAATTATTATGTGTATTTAAAAGTTTGCCATCTAGTATCCATAACACAAGTCATTATACTACTTACTTTGGGCTAGATGATAGGTAATTTCATAAAATGCAATCATTTCATGAAGTTATCAATTTTAAGAACTGGCCACGACATATTTATACAGTCGAACATGCACTACTGTCTACTCTAGCTGTTGACTGTAGTACACGAGACAAGACTCCAGGCGCCCGTTCATCGCAAGTTCCCGCGCGCATTTCAGTTAATAACAGAAACTCCCGCATGTGCTGCAAACAACCGCATACGGTGCTAACATAAATCGCGCGAACGCGAATTTACGTGGATCCACTTTTATTTCCACTTTCCGAGGTTGTGCACCCCTGAAACTGGAAATAACGCGCGATGTGTTCGTTCTTACCGTAGAAGAAAGGGTAAAGGTCCGAGCATACGTAACGGGAAAACACCTCGGACGGGACGGACATGGGGCCTCTCTTGTACAAAAAGCCCCGTGTGTCACGGAGACACGGACGGAGCTTTTTGTACGAGAGTGGCCCCATGTCCGTCCCGTCCGAGGTGTTTTCCCGTTACGTATGTTCAAACCATAAAAGACATTTAATTGCAGTGGCGACCGTGCACGGTCTTCCTTTGCGTAAGTTAAGCAATGTTCGAAAAGGTTGTGCACCTCTGAAACTGGAAATAAAGCGCGATGTATTGGTCCTTAACGTAAAAGAAAGGGCGTAAAAGAAATTGCGTAAGCTAAGCAATGTTGGAAGAGGTCGGTAATTCGATGTGTGACTAGTTATAGATTATTTATTTTCTCCGTAGTTGGTAAGCCATAGGTTCATCTGTAACGTTCCAGTACTGTTGCTTTTTAATTGTATTATGTAAAGAACTCCACATATATTGAGTATGAAATTGTTTGCATATTGAGTTATGGCTGAATAGAAAGAAGTCTACATATTTTTTTTTAAATTATTATTGTTACCATCAAGGGTTAAATTGTACTCGTACCTACCTTATTTGTAGCAATAAAATTATTTAAACTTTGCCGAGCTGAGAGATGTATTTGTTACCGATCACAATCTTAGTAATAATTAATATTGAGCTACGCATAATATTACTAAACCTACCGCGTTACTTACCGCAATCCAGCGATCTACACGATTGAATTGTGGGCATTTAGATGTTCGCATTCGCACACATCTAGGAAATTCTGAGCCTCCAAAACTATGTCCTGGTTACCCTTTACTGAAAATGCGTTACATCGGAATCCAAGTTTTAGATTAATCGATTACGGTGTGGTGAAATTGAGCAACTTCGGACGCTTCTCGGACGAGCCAAGTTCAACCATTTGTCTGAAACATGCCCCAACTTTGAGCTGACATGAAAGTAAGAATGACCTCCCCAATAAATTAGAGGACCCAGGGTGCGTTTTATCTTCGCGAGAAGAGAAAATATTTCTCGGTGATCACTCATCAATCTTTGGAAACATTTGTAGGTGCCTTTGGGAAAGACCCGTACTCGTAAACACAAATAGAACAATGTGTTGTGATTTTTTATTACAAATTTTCATTTAATTCTATTATCACTGGATGGACAGGAATATCGAATAGCCTTTAGAATTTACGAAAATAATTTAAATGGCGTCTATATGTGCGGCCTAAAGAGTAAAATAAAAGAAAATAAGTTTTTATGTTAAACCCTGTGTCGCATTTATAGTAAATGTTATATAGTTTGTTTATGTTAAACCTTGGATGTATAAATTGCAATGCTATCATATTAAAATAACGATTAAGCAGCTAAACAATATTACGATCATGCCCTGGAAATAAGGGTTATGATGTTTTTTTTTCTGGTGTGCGAACGAATCAATCAACCTAAATGGAAACTCACATGTGAAGCGGCCAATGCGGCCATATTAATTTTCCGGTTGACTCCAGAAGTGTCAAATGCTTTGTGGGCCCCATTCGTCATTTGACTTTAATATTATTTTGCAATGACTTCCTCTTCATCAGCGTACTAGAGCGAATTCTAACAGGATGTCTAACTCCCCCCTGTATAGTGTAATATTATTTTGTTTTTATTGCTGACTGCATTCTGGACTTGATGTCGAAGTAATGTCGTTGGTGTCTGTGGCACTGCATTATTGAGATTCTGGCAGTATATTTTTTAAGACTTCACGGTTTATCTCTGTTAGAGATAATAAACCGATATTTAAAAGAGATATTTATTAAAGAAAATTGCAAAAGACAATAAAGCAATGTAGTTACACTAAACGCGAGGAAAAGAATGACGACATCAATCACAGAAAATATAACATACAAAATATATGTGGCCAAATATATAGAAAAACCTAAAACCTCCAACAATCTCCTACTGTTGCAATGAACTGTAACAGCCCTGCCATTAGACGATGAATATTGTTAAGTACTGTACCTAATGCTAAATCAGTAATGTTAGCTATAAATAAGATGTGTAATGGAAAGCCGTGTGGCGACGGCAGAGTAGAATACAACCGTCACCACCCCAAATCTCTCCCGCGGGTGTCCCCTAGCATAATTGGCGAAGCGTGGGTGCTAGTTCACCTCTGCCTACCCCTTCGGGGATATAGGCGTGATTTATGTATGTATGTAATGGAAATTAAATGCAGTGATTTGCAATTATAGCATTATGATCATGTGAAGTCACGATAAGTCAACCATTTTACAAGTAGCAAAGGCAAGTGGTCAGTAGAAGATAAATATGTAAAGTCGAATGAAATAAATATGAGTTGCATTACTAGTAAATTATAAGCTATATTGCATTACGTCATGATTATAAATGCAAAAGAAGGCCTGTTTTATTTTGTTCATGGGGTCAGCGAGTAGTCCCGGTCCGATTCGTAGCGCCCTGCGAGGCCCTCTACAATCCCTTGGGAGATGCCTATTGTAGAGAAACCCTTTCTATAGTAGAGAAATCCTAATCGTTCTTGAATGTTTTTGCATTCCCTAAAATTACCCTCGTCCAATAGCCCAGGTCGTTAAAAATTGTGACCATTAACCACCAATAGCAATGAGATTAGTCCGCGTCTTTTGCTATTGAATCTTCTGTTTGTTTTTGCCAGTGGGTAAAATCCATTTTTACGCATCCTCTTACGACAGCGGGGATACCGCCGCGAGAGGCGTGTAGGACTCAGGGCAAAGCCATTGCCACTACCCCCTATTGTAAGTTATCAATATTGTAAGTTAACCGACTATTGTAAATTGTTATAACACAAGTCTGCCAAGTACAAACTAGTCTCAAACTTGTCACAGAACTAGCGCAGACTTACAAAAGTAGCAAACTGCTCGTTGAAATTTCAATGGAACTGGACCGCCGTAGCCCTTGGAACTTCTTATCATTTGACAACTTACACTTCGAATGGCCCATTCAAATCCCCTAACGATTATTAAGCGACAGTCTGTCGAATCGGTTACAGTCCGCTAATCAACTTTACCCCTTTTATTACCCGACCCAAATAGGCTAATGTCGTCGGTCGGTCTCGATCTAGTATCCAATCGAAAAGTGCTGCCGTACCTTCTACGCGAGATTGACTTGATTCTCCTTTTCTCGTCGTTTCTTCTTGGTATTCTTCTTCACTATATGTTCACTATCGATTCTCAAGCAGCAGCCAAACCTGTTTATCCGATTTTATGTAACTTTGAAACTCGCCGCTTAAATAATCATTCTTCAATTTATCCGTTCTTGTTACCTACCTCACAGAAATATTTTTAAAATCTTTACCTCAACTAATCTATTTTCACCTACCCGTTCTGTAAATTTGTATCAGGATCAATATGATATTAATATATAAATAATTCGAAAATATGTGGTTACAAGGTAAAGTTAGAAATTTACTCATAAAAATAGTACTAATATTGTATCTCCCAATGCTGTCGCTTCATTGGCGCTACCCCATTAGTTCCATGTTTGACGACGTGCGATGAAGTGAGTGTGATTGCAGCTGGGAATCTATAGAGAAGCTACTACTGAATTGGCGTAGTTTCCTGTTTAGAATGGAATTGCGTTCCCGCTGCGGTATACTTAAGGCGTAACATATATTATATAAATAATTAGCGGTCGCCCGCGGCTTCACTCGCGTTAATGTCGGTTGTTATATAACCTTCCTCAATAAATGGACAATACAACACAAAGATAATTTTTCAATTTGAACCAGTAGTTTCTGAGATTAGCGCGTTCAACCAACCAACCAAACAAACTCACAAACTCTTCAGCTTTATAATATTAGTATAGATTACGGCTAACTACAATAAAATTTAAATATATATATTTAAATTTTATTGTAGTTAGCCGTATTTTAAACAGTAAATTTTGGCTACTCCATCGCTATAATAATATTACTCTTTTAAAAGATCTCCTGTAGACATAGTAGCTTTTAAATTAACATCTAAAATCAATATTGTTACCTATCAAGTTGATTTGAAAGTCACAAATTTTAATTTGCCGCCAGATATTAATTTAATGTTCGTTTTGGAATACCAAAGCTGAACTATCGTATTTCAATTCGCCGAGCTGAAATATGACAAGAAACATTAAATTGAAACTCGAATGTCTTAGTTGGTTGGGTCTTAACAAGTCAGGGTATAGGACTATGGTTAACGAAGCCACATAAGTTTTAAGTGGCCTCTGGGGCCCAAGTTCACCGTCCGTTTATCCCCCAACAAACTTATTTGTTAGAGTGTCTACCTAAAACGCCGCCGATGCTTATACAAGTTGAATGCCGATTTGCGAAGCGAAAGTGTCGAAAACAAATCGAAATTGGAAAACGTTTCGCTGAATTTGTAATGTAAACTGTGAGCTCTATCGAAATATTGACTATAGGAGTACGGCCAACATCATAAGTCGATTACCACTTTAGCCCTCTGTCATAATAAAAATAACGAACGCTCAGTAAAAATTGCCAATAATTTGTACCTACGAACAACTATTGTGACAAGGTATTAAAGTGATAATCTATTTATGATGCTGACTGTGCCTACTCTAAAGAAATACTGCGAAATCAGACGACAGTATGTAAAAACGATTTATTTATGGTCCAGAACTTGATGCAAAACAGTATGTAATGTTTGTTTGGCATTCATAAAAATAAGATCATTGAAAAATACAGAGTGTAAACAAGAGCGCGAGCCCAATTCAAAGTGGTTGTTCAAAGTCCAGTTTAGAACATTAGAAAAATAAAATCTTTTTTTTTTTAAACAAAATAGATTTTGCTGCCTGTACAGAAAGGTAATAATATTATAATTGTTATTATGTAGTATAAAATATGATAAAAATAATATATTTACTATAGTCGTAGACATGTTCACGCACGGTCACAGAGCTGCTTCATGGCTATCAACAGCATGGTAGCTAGCGCATTATAAACGAAGAAGTGCAGCCACTAGCTAACTAGTACCCTTCTTTAAGAATTTACAAATGCTTGTTATAAAGATTAGTTTTTCTTCTGGGATACATAGGTTCTTCTGTTCAAGGCCAATGTATCAATTATTAAACCCGTATCCATTTTACTATTGAAACTAAATAATTACCTCTTATTTCCACGGATGTTTCAGTTTGAGTGGATATAAATCCGCCGGGTTTGGCGGCCAATGTATTAAATATTACTGAAATAACAACAGATTCTTCCTCAATTTTGACATTACCAACTTTTGTTAAATAGGTAAAGTATACAATAGAAGAAACAACTGTGCCTAAGTCCCTTATAATAAAATCGTTACACGAGTTTGTTGTCAGTCTTACTTTGTCAACAATTGCGCCGTTTCATTTATTGTCTTACACATAAATATTTACCTACGCATCGTTTAATTGGAAGTCATGGGCGAAATTGATTTGTTGACATCCTCTAATTGTCTGTTTAAAAGATTGTAAGTACTCATTCCTACTCGTGTTAATCTAAATGTCTTGGGAGTTTTAGAATTGAATATGAAATGTGCAAACATGAATCCGTGACGGTAAGCAGAGGTGTATTAACAACTACATTTCATCAACTATGTTAGATCTAGGGCGAGCCTAGTGGCTGAATCACAGTATTACTTGGTGTAAGAGGAACGCTGCCACCTATTTATTCTTCGGTTATATGAAAATTATAAAAAGTTAATATTGAAAGGAAGCAAAAGAATAATGCCCTGCCTGTGTGTTTCGATCAACACAACATATTGATGATTCCTTGACTCACGATTAGAGTCACACTTATTGTAATCGTGGGTCAAGAAAAAACGAAAGAATATAAACCTCTTCGTAGCTTCTGACTTCTATTGGTAAATTAATGAATTGAGTAAAATACCAACATTAACTGCCGCACTCAGAGAAGTCAATTAACTTTAATGAGTATTTAATGTCAAAAATTTTCATTTAAATCTAAGCCATAGACCCGGCAAGAATAGCGACTAGTTTTGAATTGTCATTTTTTGACGTTATGTACTCATTAACGTTATTTGACGTCTCTGAGTGCGGCAGTAAGACATTTAGTTTTAAACAAACTAGTTATTCTGCATAAAATACATTCTTGCCAATTTTTTTATTAATAGTAGCCAATGAATTCTTTGTAGGTATATCTAGAGATGATGAAGCCCAACAATAATAACAGAACATTGATTAAACAGTACATACTCAAATGAAACATCAAACGTGATTTGATCTCAAATATTTGGCTATACGTTTCCGAATACCTTTGAGATATGTATATAGAGCATTGCCGGATACCTACTTTGCTAGCCGGAATTCATACCGATGAAGTCTGCCGAGAATCCTCAATCCTGACTGCACGAGAGCTGAGCAAACAGCATTTTCGAGCATTATTCGAATACTTATTTAAATAACGACTCGTTTCGTTTTCGGTCTGTTAATGAAATTACTCGAATCGAACACGCTATTTGGAGAATACAATATTACATAAGACTGTAGAGCAGGTACAATATACAGTACATTAGGTTCCTAACTTATTTTAGGGTATTTATGACAGCGACACATCGTCAATTTTGCAACTTAATGTACCTACTTATACTCGCTATATTTATTTCATAACTTAATTATTTATCAAAAAAGTTTCAATTTATTTCTAAAATTAATTAAATTTTGTAATAGACATAAACTATGTTTGAGCGAGCATTGTAATTAAATATATTGAACATATTGTATAGCCAGACGCGGTGCTTATTGTACAACAGACGACCAATTCGAAATTACTCTAACTTCGTGCATACACTGAAAAAAAAAACCATTAAATAAAATTGAAAAAACGTTGGTTTGTACTGCTTTGCGCAATACTATATGTGACAACTCACCGAAACAATAAGTTTTACTGGTCCGAAAACAGTAAAACATGCTACTGTTTAGACAGTTAATTTTACTGCTTGAAATTCATAAAACATCATTAATGTTTTGAACATTAAAGTAGATTCGCGTGTTAAACATTAAAATAGTTTAATGTTCTGCACATTACAGTTATTTAATGTCTTCAACATTAAAATAATTTAATGTCTTAAACATTAAAATAACTTAATGTCTTAAACATTAAAATAATTTAATGTGTAAAACATTAAAATAATTAAATGTGTAAAACATTAAAATAATTTAATGTGTAAAACATTAAAATAATTTAATGTGTAAGACATTTAAGTAATTTACTGTTTAAGACATTAAAATATTTTAATGTTTAAGACATTAAATTATTTTAATGTTTGAAACATTAAAATAATTTAATGTCTATAACATTAATATAGTTTAATGTTTTAAGCGATAATTTCTACCATTTTGTCACAGTACCGCCTAATGCATCAGCTCAGTCAAACATACAGTCATTCCAGTAACTTTTAATGTTTAGACACAGTGGTTGGTATTGTAAAAGACAGTATAGTTTAATGTGCCGACACAGTAGTTAGTACTGTAAGTGCATAGTAAGAGGCACTGGAATTGCACAGTATACTTAAATGTGCAACCACAGTAGTTGGTACTGCAAGTGCACAGTAAGAAGTACTGTAATTGCACAGTATACTTAAATGTGCAATCGCAGTAGTTGGTACTGCAAGTGCACAGTAAGAGGTACTGTAATGGCACAGTATACTTAAATGTACAATCACAGTAGTTGGTACTGCAACTGCACAGTAAGAGGTACTGTCATTGCACAGTAAACTTAAATGTGCAATCACAGTAGTTGGTACTGCAAGTGCACAGTAAGAAGTACTGTCATTGCACAGTATATTTAAATGTGCAATCACAGTAGTTGGTACTGCAAGTGCACAGTAAGAAGTACTGTCATTGCACAGTATATTTAAATGTGCAATCACAGTAGTTGGTACTGTAAGTGCACAGTAAGAGGTACTGTAATTGCACAGTATACTTAAATGTGCAATCACAGTAGTTGGTACTGCAAGTGCACAGTAAGAAGTACTGTCATTGCACAGTATATTTAAATGTGCAATCACAGTAGTTGGTACTGTAAGTGCACAGTAAGAGGTACTGTCATTGCACAGTATACTTAAATGTGCAATCACAGTAGTTGGTACTGCAAGTGCACAGTAAGAGGTACTGTCATTGCACAGTATACTTAAATGTGCAATCACAGTAGTTTATACTGCAAGTGCACAGTAAAAGGTACTGTGCAATTACAGACTTCTGTGATTGCACATTTGAGCATAGTTGAATATGCAGTCACAGTACCTGTGTGAAAAGAAGGTTATGCTCCATAGCAAGTCTAAAATGAACACAAAAATTGCGTAATAGAATTCTTTATTAAACGTAGTTTTGACTTTTACAGAACTTTTACTCTCACTGCATAAAAGCATATACACCGAGCGGTGGCGCCATCTCGCTAAAAATATGTAAAATATACTTTTCCATTTTTTTCTCTGATAACTCCTTATATTTAGATCTAATGATTTTGATAGTGATTAATTGAGAAGCAAATTGTACCCTGTAGGCTGGAGTTACTATCGATATTCCTGCCAAAAGTGGCCGTTTTTAGCAATAATTTCGATAGTAACTGTCTGGTACGATTTGCTTATCAACTTATTACTTCCAAATAAACCTTAAGTCTAAATCTAAGGAGTTATCAGAGAAAAAAAATTGAAAATATCTATATTTTCTGAGTTATGGATTTTCAACGAGGGAGGGAGCCACCGCTTATTGTATACACTCTGAAATTAAAGAAAATTATAACGAAGTCAGTACGGGGTTACAATTTGGCTTACATTTATGCAAATTTAGACTATTTATCCTCTGTCTAGAATTTATAATATAATAGTGTGCAACTTAATTATACCAAAACATGTCATGAAAATGACAATATAAGAACTCATTTATACAAAATAATTGGAACTGATTTGAATGTTCAGACCAGACCACCAGCCAGCCAGTTTGTCAAAGAGGATATAAACTTAATGTTTTAGTTTTATATTTAATCATTCTTTATCTATTTGACAAAAACTTAATTATTCCAAAGCATGCCATGAAAATGACAATAACATAAAGACTTATTTATACAAAATAATTGGAACTGATTTGGACGTTCAGACCTTGACCACCAGGGCCCCGTTCCACAAAGCTACAAGTTGACAAGTCTTGTAAAATTAAATAGCAACATTGAGCGAAAGTGCCAACATTATAGCCTATTTGTACAATTTTGTAAATACAAGCGTTTCTGAAACCTTTTTTTTTACAATTTTGAAGGTTCAAGCTACAAGTCACAATTTACAAATCACAGAAAAATATTTAATATTGTTTTTAAGTGGATAAATTGCTTAAATCGAACAAGTGTTTCACAAAGTAACAGAGATTTGTCAATTTTTAACTGTCAATGCGCCCTCATCAGTAAAAAAATCATAAATCAGTGAAAACGCAATAAATGGAAAAAAATCTGCGCTAGATTCAATAATAGGTAGATGTTTGTTATAAGCACTATAAACTTATGATTCAATGTTTACAGCAGTTACAGATAACAAGAGTGCTGAAAGTGGCCATTTTTAGCACTTTTGCTATCTGTAACTTCTGTGAACACTGAATCGTGAATATGTGGTGCTTTAAACAAACTCCAGTACCTATTATTTAATCTAGCTCAGATTTTTTGCGTTTTCAGCCTTATAATCCTCTTTGTGAATAAGTTATTGTTTTAATTTTCTGTATTTAAAATTATAATGTAATTTCCAAATGAGCAAATAAATAATCTAATCTAATTTTTTTACTGATGAGGGCGCTTGCATGCACAGGGGATGCCCTTAAATAGCCCTAGCTTTAGAAAATATCTCCACCTTAGCCTATTATATGACAACGCCGGCACAGTGATTAAAAGTTGGATTAAACAATGAATAAAGGAGCGCTTCTCTATCCATCCAATTTTATTTAGTATTTTTATGACAAAAGTTCTATTTAACATGTTTATTTTTACATGTACCTAAGTACGATTAATTTTGACAAAAAAATAGTAAACTTAAATAGGACTACGCAATGTCACCAATAACCTTTTACACGCGGACACTGTAGTATTTAATGCATGGGGCGTCTTGAAATGAAGATCATTCAACCGAACAACAACTCTCTTTTCCGTTTGTTCTACTTCATATGCGTAGTAATGACAATCAAATAGAATCGTCTGTAACAGAGACCCTGAGAAAATGACTTGCGAGTCATTGTAAACATATATCCTCTCCACCTTTATAAAAGTCACGTCATTGAGATCGCCTTGAGTGCTATACACAAGAATAGAACCACTCTGGTACCGTATGGAAGACATGGAAACCCAACTGACACATATCAAAGATTTCCTACTTCTTAAACCGAGATAAGACTGAATAAGAGTCACATCAGAATGTACTAACTTAAATTTTTTAGTGCCCCAAGTTAAAATGGGATCAAGAGAACCTCTTAAAAAAATTTCATTAAGTTTAAGTTGGTTTTTGATGGCTAAGCTTAATGTCAAGTTCCTTCTGTTACATGAAGCTCTTGCAGATGTTTTTGCTAGCCTATGTTTTGCTTCATATCTCATAGATGAAAAGAAAGAAAGTGGACCAAAATTAATCATGGCAGTATGGTAGTGCGTAAGGTGGTGAAACTTTGGCTTGAGTGGTTCATTAGAGAGGAGCAAATACATCTCATTCAGCTGACCAACACTGTCTTGCATGACCGTATGAAGACCTTCCCAAACTGAAGTCGACATAACCAGCTCTACAACTTCTCTTAACTTTAAGTAAAGTGTCCAGTACATGTCGCCACCAGGAATTTTGTCTCCAATTAGAAGCGAAAAATATCGAATGAAAGTTAACATTTCGGATGCGCTCAGCCGAATATTAGACTTTTTTATGTGGATCATACATAATTCAACAGGTCTATTGCGCGAATCTGGTCCATAATCGAATGTTTTTAGCCTGATGTTAAGCAGTTCCAAGGAAAAATATCCAAAACGGTTAATATACTTATCGAGAATAAGTCCCATGACATATTTGCCAACTCCTTCGAGAATATCATGCATTATATCGACTCCAACTTGTTCGAATAATTTGAACCCATTCACCTTCAACCAAACACATCTTTCCTTAACACCAGAATTTGAAGGATCACATTCTATAACGTCAATTTCATAATCCGTGTCACATCTGAGGAGAGCCTCATTTGCTTTTGATTGAACTTTCATTTCTTCTTTACCGACACGGCAAATTCTGCATGGGTAATTGGCCGAAAAGCTTTCTACAAAGCCTGTAATGGAATGGATGCCTAAGTTATCTCCGACAATTAAAGCCAGTTCAAAATATACAACTCCATCAAAATTTGGAACGGAAAATGAAATGCCAGTGGAACTCAGATAATTAATCTCATCTATTATAGGCTGAAATATAACATTATTGCCGAATTCTAATCTGTCAGAGGAATGGAACAGCAATGTTAAGAAAATATTCGACAGTACACTACAACGCCACGGAGGTAGACATGGGACTGATATATATACGGCACCTAATTTATGGATGCCAGAGTGACTGCCTAGAGCGTTTGAAGTCTCATAGTCGTCAAAATATAAAAACAACGGAATTACATGTTTTCCCATGTGGGCTCTTCTTCTTGATTGCCAAAAGTGACCCTGAATAAAGTTTTGAATAACTGTGACATCTTCGTAAAGATCCGCCATATATTGCAATGTATCAACTAATATATTAGCTAGAGAGAAAAAAATATGTAGTACTTCTCTTAATGGAATAAGCTGCACATTGCAAGTAACAGATGATAGTGTATGCACACCTCTTCTAATATTCGAATCGTAGCGATCACCAACGACTACTGTTTTAGGCGGAACGTAAGTCTGGAGGCCTTGAAAGTATTGAAACCTACGATACTCCGTGGACAACGAACTGAAACTCGAAGTGATTTCAGTAGTTATTACACGGTGAATTTCCGAAACGGATACTTCACCGTTATGAGTCAAACTCTGTAACAAGTTACCTAACAATGGAATTAACGAAAAAGAAAAAATGTTTAGAAGCTTATCGACAATCGTTTGGACAATATTCCTTGGCAAATTTACAGAACCATACAAGGATGCTATTAGCGAAGCTAGAGCCATTTCTAGAGGAACGTGAGATAAATTTATATCCATTTGTGGGCTTTCAACAACAGGCGTAGTATGATGAGGCTGAATAAGAGGTTCTTCAGAAGACGAATGTTGCTCTGGTCTGGTATGGTCAGACTGACTAATGATTTCTTGAGGCAAATTGTTAGCCTCAAATATAATTTCGTGATCAGATGCTGCATTTTTTTCATTCAGATTAGCACCTTGGCTAAAATGCTCCCGAATATAGTGTCTACGAAAGGAATTAAAAAGGTGGTACGACCGAGAACAATCGCCTTCTACGCAGCGATATTGTTCAAAAATGTGGTGTTGATGAAAAAAATGAAAATGAGTCTTGAGAGTTCGCAAGTCTTTTACAATGGTGTAACAAATAAAACAGGTAACCATTTTTTACTTAGTCAATATACCACAGTCACTCAATAAACTTAAAACAGATGGTGAAAGTTTGTTTTTTGAACCAGTGTCAGTAAAATTATAAATAGCTCTTTCAAGAAATTGCCACACCGGTAAACATTCACCAGGATATTCCAAGTTCAAAGCCCATATGATTTTGAAACATGTATCTACAGTTTTGCTGATGTTCGGCAATTCATAGATAACGTCATCAACAACAACGTAACGTGCAGTTATTTTTTTCCGAGAACCTGCCACTACTACATACGGTTGGATAGTTATGCCTAAATCTTTGTACTTATCCTTTCTTTTTTTTATTTCCTCAAGCAGCTGTCTTTCCTCTTCAATATGTAAAATGAAGCTTTGACGCACTTCCGCCGCAGAGTGTCTCTTCCTTTTTATGTGAACTGGTCCAATCAAGTGCGGAATAAGAAGTAGCGCAGCGAGGTTACTTGTTTCATGATCTTTGTCTGTCAAGCAATAAAAACGAAAAGTTAGTGATCTAGAGTCTAGACAAATGGTCAAATTATATTTCTAGATGAGTATCGAAATTAGGGGCGCACCTTAGAGAAGACATATCTAGCACTGGACATTTTTCAAATTGGTAAAACCCTTTAGTGCAGGCAGTGTGGTTTCCGGCAGAGCAGAATTAGAACCACCCTCATTCTTACCGAGGTGTCGTAAGGCCCCGGCTACGAAAAACGGTCTTCGGTCTAGACGTCTTGCGACTGCGGCGGAGTGTGCGTCCGCGACCGAAACAAATTCATACATTTCTATGAAGCCGGGCACGAACGAAGCGCGGCGAGCGGTATGTCTTGCGTCTTGGCGCGGAGAGTCTTGTGACCGGCGGTGAGGGGACGGATCTAGTTGCGACATTTTTTTTATTTTTTTTAATTAGGTAATTTAATACAGCATAATTGATGAAATATTTTTAATAACTACTTTATTGTTTTATGGTGTTAGTAGGTAAGGGTATGCAAGAGTTATTAGAGCATAGGTATGTAAATACGTACTTTTTTGGATCTAATCGGCGCTAAAAAAACAAAGATTTTATACTTTCGTGCACATCTTATACCTTCTTTTAATAATAGGTTGAAAATTGTAATCAAAATAATATAAGTATGTATTATAAATCCCTAAAATATATTATATTCTTTTCTATACATAGATACTCGAATTTTATTGTATTGCATCGTTATAATTTTAAAATTTCTTGAATTTTAATCCAATAAAGAACTGTTTCAAATAATTAAATATAATATTTTTTTATTTCTAAATACGTCCCCTTTCCGCTCACCGCCGCCGCCGCCGTACGTGGCCGGTTTGACGCGCCGCAAGACGCAGCGCAAGACTCTCCGCTAGACTCCTAGACCGATTTCCGTGGCCAGGGGGTAAGAGGCGACTAAGGTAAAGACGTATGCAAATCCATCTGCACTCGGAGAAGGAAAACTCTGCGCTCTTATCAAGACCCTCGCCAACCCGTTTGCCAAGCGTGGCGAGTATGGCATTTACTTCTCACATCGTTGAGGGAGGCCCGTGCCCCAGCAGTGGGGAGGTTTATGGGCTGATAAAGAAGAAGAAGAAGAAAACCCTATGAAATTTTTTATCCACCATTTACAAAAAAAGAATTTTATGCAGTAAAAGCGGTGCGGTATTACTTATTACTGCTCTAAATTTTCAAGTCGATAGCTGAAGTAGGATCAGATGTCCATCTGTGACAGACCGACACAGAGACAAAGTTGCACCACCATAACGGTTCCTTATTCCCCGACGCAAAAGAGGGTAACTCATCAATTAGGTCGTAATTGGTAACATGTTTTAGCTAATATTTACCTTGCGCAAGTTGCTTCAGTTCCTCTACGAATGGCGATCGTCTTGAAGTGGATTCAGATGCCGACAGTAGTTTGCTCTTCAGTAGTGGTAGTTTATTTTCAAAATTATATTTATTTTCGGGATACCAGGTATCGAAGTCTGCAATAAGCTAGAAACGAAATACGTAGATAGTTAAAAACCGTAATAGTTTACAACTTGAGTAATACTTAAAATCAGGGTTCAATGATATAATACAAGTTGATGATAAAGTTGCGTTTAACCGAACCAATACATTCGTCCATCCTAAGTTAAATTATCTGTGTGCCAAATTTTATCTTAATCGGTTCAGTAATTTTCACGTGATGCCACGGCTGCAGGGCTTCCAGAGGCGGCTTGATCGAATCTGTGATAAGGGGTGGGCCCTCACACAATAATAAGAGACATAAAAAAAATGTCAGAACGGCTGATAATACATATATCATAAATATCAGATATTTTGATATTTATTATAAATCTGTTTAAAATGCTAATAATTACCAATTCGTATCCAAAGGAACGTTTCAGACATGGGAACTCTTGGAGATATGACTGTTTTTCATTGGAGTGCACTCGTTTCTTGCGTACCTTATTGGTATTTTCCCACTTTTCGGCACACAAAGCATAATCGTCAGAAGAGCAACGTAACCACTCTATGCACTCCTCTTCCTCTTGAGTGGTGGTTTCTTCAAAACCCTGGTTACTTGTAGATGGAGTCAAGGTGATATCTAGAGAGCGTCGTGCTCGCGGTTGGTATACTTTGTGTCTTCGGTACTTAGCTTTTAAATTAACCACCGCGTCGAAGAGTCGGCCGTGTGCTCGGTGTACCCCTGTTTTCGGTTTGGTATAGTAACATTCAAGATTTTCTGCCGGAAACAACAGTTCTGAAAAAAGAAACAATCATTAGGGGCCATCCATAAAGTACGTCACACGTAAAAGGGGGGGGAGGGGGTCGACAAAGTGTGACATGGTGTGACAAGGGGTGGGAGGGGTCCTAAGTATCGTGACATCACATTTCAAAATCTAGAGGTACTAATCGCGTAATTTGAAATATTAATTAAACTAAAAACTATGTCCAACTCTATCTTTAGGGCAATACGGTTTAAATTGTTATTTTTTTGTTATTGTTTCAAATATTTGTTATTATGTTGATTTCATAAAAAAGTATTTAATTTAAATAGAAATAAAACTAATTTCGGAACTGCTGTTTTAATTTAATAATTTTTCGATGTTTCATTGCAAAACATGTGACGTCACACTAGGGAGGGGGGGGTCTCAGAAATGTGACCACCTGTGACAAGGACGGGGGGGGGGGGCTGAAAAACTCATGAATTTAATGTGACGTACTTTATGGATGGCCCCTTATCATGATTGTAAAGGTATTAACTTTAAGTAATCCTATGGCAATTACACGACATGTAGTTTTACCCCAAAAACCTAGAAAATTACTTAGGTACTTACTTATCTTTTGTAACCAATCCAAATAAATATCTGCAGTTACATGCGCCTGTGGGTTTTTTCTTACAATCTCTCTTGCAATGGCGCGTACTAAAATTTTTCGATATTGTTCCCCCAGTGGCTTTTCTACATCATGCGTAAGTAGCAATTTAGTATCTGGGGTATTACTCAAGAGCAAGTCGAGATCCTGAAAAAATGGGTAACATAAAGTTCACAAACCCCAATAACCAGCTCAAACAAAATAAATTGTACGTCGCGGCCCTACTTCTCGATTTGTTCTGGTAACCGAGAAATTATAACAAAAAATTATCAAAAGACATTTAATAATCGAATAATACTGTACTAAAATCCGCTTATTATTGACATTTATTCATTATAAGTATAATATGTAGTATATCAGTTGTCTAGCATCCATAGTACAAGCTATGCTTAGTTTGGGGCTAGATGGCGCTGTGCGAATTGTCCTACAGTATTATTATTATTATTTATTTTATTAAATTGACATATACATATAACAAGAATTAATTATTGTACATTTTCTCAATGAAAATGTAATATTATGTTAAGACAAAAATAGTTGAATTTTGCCATGCCCCGTAGTTTATGAATAAGATCATATAAGATTATATCATATAAGATCACAATGTGATAATAGTACCTATATAAGAATAAGATCATGTTAAACTTATGACTGCAATAAATGAATTACTACTTACACACTGGGTTTCTTGTAAACGCAGAGAGTTTGAGCACTCTGATCTTGTTGAGGAGGTACTTGGGCTTCCTTGGCTGAATTTATCGAAAGAGTCGCAACTTGAAATAATCTCTTCTAATTCTTCATCTTTTGTTGATATGAGATCCTCTAATGCCTTACGTTCTGCCTGCAAGGCAAAGTTAAACATTTGATAACAACTGGATATGATTTTTTGAATTCAACTCTTGACTTTGTTACCTTTACCTTCCAGTCTGACAAGATTTTCTTAAATTTAGCCTGCGGACCAATCGAAGGAATGAGTGCCTTCACTTGCTCACTATCCAATAGTTCCAAAGCGCTTATGTCCACTTCATTCTCTGAAAACAGCAATGAACATAAAAAACTGGCTGGACCTAAGCTGAGGTAAAGGCATGCGTTTGTCAGGGTGCACTTATAGGCTGCACGCTGCGCTCACAGCTTGAGCCTTTTCAAAGTTAGACCCTAACATGGTTATGTTAGGGCTTAACAATTACTAACAAAATCAACAAACACATTCCACAAACAACATAGGTAACAACAAAAAATAAATAAGCAAGATTCCATATGGGACTATGTAATGCAGAAACCAAAAAGCATGTAGAACTAACATACAAACAAACATAGGTACATAAATATGTACGTAAACAAACAAGTCTGCACACGATTAAAAATAAAATAAATTTACGTAGTAGTAAAAACTAATGCTTGGAACAGTAAAATTTAATAATTGAAACATAATATTTAATAGTCAACGCACACATTTTTTGGGAAACTTCTCCCTCACTCTCACATAGTAGGTATTCCATATTATGCTGATATGAAGACAGCATGAAAAATTATCAAACCAAAAATACATATCTAGGTTAGTTACAGACGTGCCCGTTCAATATTCCATCTTGCGAAAGGGATTATTCAGACAGAACATCAAAATGAACACACACATGGACATGCGTTACAAAAACCATTATAATCGCCAAAAGCATGCTTAGGTTATATACATGTTAAACGAAACACACACAGTTGGTACCGCTTTTCAGGTACCTACCTGCTACCCACTCAATTCTGAGAACTCAGAACTGACTGTAGGTACCTACGGCAAATAGGCATCCTCATCTCATCATCACACTGAGTCCATGGAAAAGAAAAAAAAGTGATCCATTTATATTCCCTGACTAGGTACCTACTTATAAGATGAAGAAGTGGTTTGCCGGCAGTTTATCAAGAAATTAACGAATTAAGCTTACCTTTAAATATGTGGACGTACGCCTGGAATCCCCACTTTAAAAGTAGGGATTCTACTTCTGAACTACTCATCCTTGACAATAAAACCGTTACTATACGTTATTCTTTTTTAAGTTTATTGTAGGTAGGTACTTTTACCTTTTACAGTCACTTTACGCCAACTTTACGCTTAGAGGCACTAACACTAACTTCAGTATATAAAAAAAGTACTCTGTGCACTAACGTCTTTATGTACACCACGGACGTACACTGTTGTAATATTAAACCACCCGTTCGCTACGGCGACTGAAGCAGAAAAGACTAGCTCGCTCTGCTCTGCCGACTTGGCGTCATGGCGCGGCGTGAGCGCATTAGGGTTGTAAACACTTGCATTTAGGTAGTATCGATAAATCACAAAATGCAAATTACAAAAAAAAAGTCTTAGGTAAGAATACATTAGTTAATCTTACTGTAATGAGGCTGCATATTACTACACTTTCCCAATTTCTTTGTCGCATAATAGAAAGTTAATATGGTAGCAGTGCTGCGAAAAAAGTTATCCGTTTTTGGGCATACGTCGAGTAAGTACGGTCGGCCAAGAAAGTGGTGTATCAGTTTTGAATTGGTTTCCTAGGCGTCGAAAATTATAACTAGGTTCATATACCTACCTAGATGAGAGACTGAAACAAAGATGCAATATTAATGACGCAAATCTAATTGAAAATTATTTATACGTCATAGGTCACTTATACGTATATAGTGCAAGACATTTTTACCTTTATTAAAAACTAGCTGTTGCCCGCGCAGCTACGCTCGCGTGGTATCCCTATTTAAACCTATAACCCTTTTTCGTCGCATCGCAATCGGTTAAAAAGTAGCCTATAGCAGTCTCATGAGTTCCAACTATACATATTATGTCAAATTTCATCACAATCGGTTCAGTGGTTTAGGCGTGAAGGGAAGACAAACGAACAAACAAACAAACACACTTTCCCATTTATAATATTAGTATGGATGGATAAGACATTAATTTCAATATTTTTAAACAAAAGTAAAAAAACCTATTCAAATTCTTTTTAAAGAAAATTGGAAATTGAAAATTGGTTGACATTTGTCAAATATCATTACTTCATTTTATTTGTAGCTGTTGCCCGCGGCTATGCCTGCGTAGTATTTAGGGTCCATTTTACCCCATTCTCTTATTATTTTCGCAACATAAAGTATAATTAGCAATCCCAGAAGTCCAAGGTAAATTTCGTGAAAATTGGTTCAATAGTTTAGGCGTTAAGGGAGGACAAACAAACACACTTTCGCATTAATATTATAAGTGTATAGATTTATCAAGTTCAAATTTCAAATCAAACTAAAGAAATCAAACAGATCAACTGTCACATAAAACAGTCATCCTTAAATAACATAGGTGTCAATAATCAGACAAAGATGGCAATAGAAGTTGTCAGATTGATCTACAAGCTAAAAACAACTTTATCGTCAATGAATCTACAACCGGCATTCAACCTTAGGGTGGTAAATCAATTTTTTGGCCGACTGTACGTACTTACTACAAAATATGCCCAATATAAGGATAGATCCCCTCGCATATGTAGAAAAACCTTTGGCAGCTGACCAAGAAAGAAAGAAATTCAAAAAGAAAAAGAGTGATTATACTCCACTACTTTTTAATTGGTGCAAAACATTTGTATGGTTGATTAAAGAATGTCTCAGTCCAGTATCACATTAGTTAGTGGTTATAGGTACTTACATAATTTTATGATATTAATTAACAACTAAAATAATACCGTTTCTTTTTATCCTAAAACTCTGCCAAAATGCACGTAATTTTCAACCAACAATATACCTAAACTATAGATTGTTTTAATATCGATACTTCGGCAACACAGTCATATTTTTGATACATTGAGCACTTTCTTATTTGGACTTATCGTGCGATGTGCCCAGCCCTACCCGCGCGCGACGCCGGCGCGGGACGAGGGAATGGCCACTAGCTACTAATAATAATAGTAGGTACTTTTACTGTGTTAAATATTAAATTTTACTGCGTTGGTCGTTTGGGAGGTGATCTGTGGTCGTTTGCAATATATGTAATTGCTTGTGTCCGGTGAAGTAGCAAGACTGAGGCCCGCCTGCCAGTGGCGGCGCTAGGCGTGGGCCTGTGCCTTCTTATTGCCTATTTTGTTTGTACTTTCTTATAGCCTAGGTAGGTATTTTGAAAATTTTCATTTTGCCAGGGACAACGGTTTACACATTTTTGGTAGTTTCGGTATAGGTATTTCAGTATTTTTCTGAAGTGCTTCGTTATTTTTCTATTTAGATTTCATACAAAGAATTCTAATGCGGAGACTGCAGGGACTGCGGTGGGGGTAATTGTGCGTTCACCATAAGCGTTGCCATACACAGATTAGCAAAATATAAAATCACCCAGTCGTAAAATTACTTAGGGGGAAGGCAGTAATTTTGATGGGATTCTTTTTGTTTGACTGAGTGTTATCTAGACCAAATCTAGACAGACACGTAGCGTAGGTACTAGGTAAGGAAACAGAATCGCGCCACCGTACTTAGGTGGTAAGCAATTTATTTACAACTCAATATTACTAGATAGCATCAAAGTAGGTATATTCAGCCGCTGTTTTTGGTTGATAGGTAAGTAAGTATTTAATAGTACATTGTTACACGAGGGTTGAAAACACCTTATTTAGTCCCGAGACGGGGGTCAATGGTTCGAGGGACTAAATAAGGTTTTCACCCGAGGTAAACAGTACTAATGCAAATATGTATAGGTAAACTAGTAGGTAGGTAGGTTAAACCTATTATTATTGCAAAATACATAGGTAGGTCAATGCATAGTTTGGTAGGTTCCTAGTCCTGATAATCGCTGACGGTCAGATAGGTAGGTAGGTACCTAATCTAGTTTCTTATCATACCTACTTAATTAATTTCTTGTAAGTATGTACTTACGTACTCTATACCTACTTATATAAGTACTACCGCGGCGCCGTGCGTGAAACAAATAGGTAGGTAGGTAATTAAAAATAAACCTAGGTAAAGGTAGGTATAGTACGATTTTTATACATTGACTAGCGGACCCGGCGAACCCTGTTTCGCCTTAGCACCTACACTACACCTACCCTACACCTATCCTACACCTACCCTACACCTACCCTAAACCTACCCTACACCTACACTACACCTACCCTACACCTACCCTACATCTACCCTACACCTAAAAAAAAAACAAAAAAAAAAGTATCCTATGTCCTTCTCCTGGCTCTAAACTACCTCCCTGCCAATTTTCAGCTAAATCGGTTCAGCCGTTCACACGTGATGCCGTGACAACGCGAAACGGGTTTCATTTTTATATATATAGATGGAGTGGCTTATTCCCAAGAGCTCCACGGAACAACAAAAGATTTTCATATTTCGATTCCCAAGAGCTCCATAATATTAAAAAATGATAATTTTAATTATTTTATTTCCCAATAGCTCCACGACATTGACGGTACAGTCGGCAAAATAAATGCTTAATATTTTGTAAAATAAAACAAATTTACAATAAAGTGTATAAATAATAAATAATAATAGTAAAGTGTATAAATAATAAATAATAATAATAAATACTTTTCGGTAAATTTCGAGTAGGTACGAAATACTAAAATGATACTGAAATGAACTTTTCACAAGTCGTATTATCATTCTCATTTTTATTTTTTTACCTTTACGATAATTTAAACGTAAGATGACAGCAGCTGACATTTAGTTGATAATAACGGCGCAATCGTATGGTAGAGTACGATTCACTTCTACTGTCCCTCGGCGAAATGGTGTATTCATACATTCTGAGGTTAGAATTTAAAAGCGCCACGGCAAAGGTACTCTATATATTGCTAATATTTAACAAATTTTAACAGCAGAATTTAACAAAGTTTCATTATTTTATAGATTTTGATTTACTTTTATGTTAAACATTTTTGTTTTATAGGCAATTAAGTACTTAAGCTAAAAATAAAGACTCAATTTATTTTATATTATAGTTAATCTTCAGTACCTAGTAGGTAATTTCAGTTGCTAAGTTTGCAACACTTACCGAATGACAGCAAAACGCCGCGATTAAGCCGCGGCTCTGCCGCGCGGTTGCAGCGCGGCAGCCGCGCGACTGTCAAATGTAAGGATTTGACAGTCGCGCGGCTGCAGCGCGGCTCAGCAGCGCTGCAACCGCGCGGCTAAACCGCCAATGTGAAAGGGCACTTAGTGTCCATCTGTGCGCCTTTCTTTGATTAGTCTATGATTTGCATACAAAATATTGTCTTCAAATTGGATTAATGTAAAAAATAGTTTTGTTTACTAATATGTGTACTTACCTACGTACTATACTTCTTTCTTAGCTACGGTTCGATTTTTGCACGTTTTTCATGCACAAGAAGGCATTTTTATGTTTACAAAGTAGTAATCAGAACGAGTGCTGTATGTCCGAGCGTTCACTGGTCTTGATTGAATAGGGAATTTTTTTTTATGTTATTCTCGTTGATATTATTCGACATAAACGCAAAGCATACAATTCATACTCATAACGGCTCGGTTTTTATACAACGCCATCTATGGAGAATTTTTGAACTATTTCTTTTACTCTTCAATTAGAGCTGTCTTAATATGGTTTAATATAAAAAAACGTCAAATAATAATTCTATTTTTATCGTAACCTACTTTTCTTACTGACTGTACTTTGAATTTATTTCGTGGAGCTCCTAGGAATGCTTGTATGTAAAATTATATTTTTTTTGGCCGTGGAGCTCTTCGGAAACAAAGAACAATAGATCGTGGAGCTCCTGGGAATAAGCCGATTGATGGCAGAAATGGATTTTAAGGTCTCTTTGGTGGTGCGGGTGGAGGGCGGCAGGGGCACGCTACATATCGCGCGCCCGATTGGTAGATCAGCTGACGTTAGCCCTAGTAGAAAATGTAATGCGGTTAGTAGGTACTAACCGCATTACATTTTCGTTACGAAAATTATGGATTCGGTCTCCACGCTCAAGGCCCGTGATAGAAGCTATGCAATAGCTTAATAAACATATAGGACAGTACACACAGCGCCATCTAGTCCCAAACTAAGCAGAGCTTGTACCCATGGGTACTAGACAACTGATAAACTACGTAATATTATACATTAAAAAACACCCCGACACAAGGCAAACACAAATGCTCATCAAAACATCGTAAAACCATCGAGCTTGGACTCGTTGGATTGGTATTGACGAGTAGGTTTTGAGATTCCTTGGTCGCCAGGGTCTGATGACGGAGCAGTAAAAGCTCGGTTTAAAAAATATTTTTGTATTTGTAGTTGTCTTGCTAAACTTACTAAGTACCCTTCAGGTGTATTGTCGAGTATTGAACCGTATTTTACGGCTCGTTTTAAGTAAAAAACGGTTCTTTATTGTTTTATACGGTATTATACGTTTTTTTTGCATCCCTAACTGGGAGTGAGAGAAAAACATAGAATGTGCCAGCTGCATAATCATCCCGAGCATGCTGTAAAAATCAGCTAAGGGATTAGAGGGGCTCAATAAGGCGATGGGCTGACAACCCTCAAAGTCAGACGTTGGTGGCGGAACGACCTGTGTTGTGATCGTTCTTGCTCTGCCTACCCCATTAGGGTTAAAAACGTGATTTTATGTATGTATTTAGGTAGGTATGTAGAAAGGTCTTGTAATGAATTAATGACTGATGAAGAAGTCGGAAGACAGGAACTGGCATTCTAGTTTTACTAGTTTTTCGGACTAATCATTTATTAGTATTGTGATTTCAGTTAAATGTTATGGTCATTTACTCCATTTTTAAACATTAGTTGTTACTATTTATATATAACGTTGTTAAATATAACGTTTGAATCATTACATAATTAAACAAATTGTTTCGGTCATTTGATACTAACGTTTGAATCATTAAAAACTGCTTTCACACTACGATTTCTTTAAATGTCGTGGTCAGTTAGTTCTATTGTTACTGCTTTTTACATTTTCCGATACGATTCCAACCATTAAAACTAACTGTTACTACAGTAATGTTTGCGACTCATTTTTTAGTATTGTGATTTCAGTAAAATGTAATGGTCATGCAGTTAATGTGACTGTTTTATGTTTTACTGCCTTTTTAAACATTAGTTATTACTATTTATAACTAGTAAGTCTTACTATGACCTGCTATTATTTTTAATGTTGCTCAGTTTATTGTTTGTAGTAAATTAAACAAATTGTTTCGTTCATTTGATACTAACGTTCGAATCATTAAAATTTACTGCTTTCCCACTACGAGTTTTTGAAATGTCGTGGTCAGTTAGTTCTATTGTGCTACCATTTAAATATCATGTTTCAATCATGTACTTTTACTGTTCCATGCAGTAGTTTTCACTATGGTAAAATTTGTTATGTAAAACAGTTCATTTAACTGATTTGTTAATTTTCCGATACGATTCCAACCATTAAAACTAACTGTTACTACAGTAATGGTTGCGACAAAATTTTTAGGTATTGTGATTTCAGTAAAATGTAATGGTCATGCAGTTAATGTGACTGTTTTATGTTTTACTGCCTTTTTAAACATTAGTTATTACTATTTATAACTAGTAAGTCTTACTATGACCTGCTATTATTTTTAATGTTGCTCAGTTTATTGTTTGTAGTAAATTAAACAAATTGTTTCGTTCATTTGATACTAACGTTCGAATCATTAAAATTTACTGCTTTCCCACTACGAGTTTTTGAAATGTCGTGGTCAGTTAGTTCTATTGTGCTACCATTTAAATATCATGTTTCAATCATGTACTTTTACTGTTCCATGCAGTAGTTTTCACTATGGTAAAATTTGTTATGCAAAACAGTTCATTTTACTGTTTTGTTCATTTTCCGATACGATTCCAACCATTAAAACTAACTGTTACTACAGTAATGGTTGCGACTGATTTTTTAGTATTGTGATTTCAGTAAAATGTAATGATCAAGCAGTTATAGTTACTGTTTTGTGTTTTACTGTTTTTTAAACATTAATTGTTACTTTTCATGGGTAGTTAGACTTGATGAAATCCGCTTTGTTTTTAATGTATTGCAGTTTAATTACAAACATTAAACAATTATTTTTTTCAGT
>CAWVPI010000047.1:0-31548 GCA_963931975.1 Cataclysta lemnata
ATCGGTCGATAGTTGGCCATAATTTTAGTTTCTAAGACTATTGATACTTACCATCTCGCTAGCGCAGTCGCTAAGCGCGCTTGGCCTGCGATTGCGTAAACTAAGCAATCTTCGCTAAGACCGGTCATTGGATGGGTGACCAAAAATTTATTATCTCGAGTTCCTCCGTGCTTCGGAGGGCACGTTAAGCCGTTGGTCCCGGCTGCACGTGCAGTCGTTAATACCCACCGACCCGTCCCGGGCCAGCGTGGTGGGTTACGACCCAATCTCCAGTGGGGCCAATGAGGGACTAATAATTAATCTTTATGGTCCTTCGAGCCGGATAAAAACGTTTCCGCTCCACCCGCTATCGTAGCCTCTGACACGCGTGAAAGCAACATGATCCCAATGCCCCCCAGGACAACGGCACGTTCGTGGAGTTCCTCCCGCGGGGCCCCCCGGGACCCCACCACGCTGTTCCTGGAGGCGCGGCGCGGCTGGGCCGGCGTGGTGGTGCGCGCGGCGGCGCGCGACTACCTGGCGCTGCGCGGGCGGGCGCGGGCGCTGCACGCCTGCCTCAGCGCCGACGCCCACCCCAGGGAGGTCGGTGCCATCTCACTCCTTAGGCTTATCTCTTATAGGCGTGTCTGCTCATGACTACCTGGCGCTGCGCGGGCGCTGCACGCCTGCCTCAGCGCCGACGCCCACCCCAGGGAGGTCGGTGCCATCTCGAGCTCCTTAGGACTTATCTCTTATAGGCGTGTCTGCTCATGACTACCTGGCGCTGCACGCCTGCCTCAGCGCCGACGCCCACCCCAGGGAGGTCGGTTGCCATCTCGCTCCTTAGGCTTATCTCTTATAGGCGTGTCTGCTCATGACTACCTGGCGCTGCACGCCTGCCTCAGCGCCGACGCCCCACCCCAGGGAGGTCGGTGCCATCTCGCTCCTTAGCTTATCTCTTATAGGCGTGTCTGCTCATGACTACCTGGCGCTGCGCGGGCGGGCGCGGGGCGCTGCACGCCTGCCTCAGCGCCCGACGCCCACCCCAGGGAGGTCGGTGCCATCTCGCTCCTTAGGCTTATCTCTTATAGGCGTGTCTGCTCATGACTAACCTGGCGCTGCGCGGGCGGGCGCGGGCGCTGCACGCCTGCCTCAGCGCCGACGCCCACCCCAGGGAGGTCGTGTGCCATCTCACTCCTTAGGCTTATCTCTTATAGGCGTGTCTGCTCATGACTACCTGGCGCTCTGCACGCCTGCCTCAGCGCCGACGCCCACCCCAGGGAGGTCGGTGCCCATCTCGCTCCTTAGGCTTATCTCTTATAGGCGTGTCTGCTCATGACTACCTGGCGCTGCACGCCTGCCCTCAGCGCCGACGCCCACCCCAGGGAGGTCGGTGCCATCTCGCTCCTTAGGCTTATCTCTTATAGGCGTGTCTGCACTCATGACTACCTGGCGCTGCGCGGGCGGGCGAGCGGGCGCGGCGCTGCACGCCTGCCTCAGCGCCGACGCCCACACCCAGGGAGGTCGGTGCCATCTCGCTCCTTAGGCTTATCTCTTATAGGCGTGTCTGCTCATGACTACCTGGCGCTGCGCGGGCGCGCGCGGCGCTGCACGCCTGCCTCAGCGCCCGACGCCCACCCCAGGGAGGTCGGTGCCATCTCACTCCTTAGGCTTATCTCTTATAGGCGTGTCTGCTCATGACTACCTGGCGCTGCACGCCTGCCTCAGCGCCGACGCCCACCCCAGGGAGGTCGGTGCCATCTCGCTCCTTAGGCTTATCTCTTATAGGCGTGTCTGCTCATGACTACCTGGGCGCTGCACGCCTGCCCTCAGCGCCGACGCCCACCCCGAGGAGGTCGGTGCCATCTCGCCTCCTTAGGCTTATCTCTTTATAGGGCGTGTCTGCTCATGACTACCTGGCGCTGCGCGGGCGGGCGCGGGCGCTGCACGCCTGCCTCAGCGCCGACGCCCACCCCAGGGAGGTCGGTGCCATCTCACTCCTTAGGCTTATCTCTTATAGGCGTGTCTGCTCATGACTACCTGGCGCTGCACGCCTGCCTCAGCGCCGACGCCCACCCCAGGGAGGTCGAGTGCCATCTCGCTCCTTAGGCTTATCTCTTATAGGCGTGTCTGCTCATGACTACCTGGCGCTGCACGCCTGCCTCAGCGCCGACGCCCACCCCAGGGAGGTCGGTGCCATCTCGCTCCTTAGGCTTATCTCTTATAGGGCGTGTCTGCTCATGACTACCTGGCGCTGCGCGGGCGGGCGCGGGCGCTGCACGCCTGCCTCAGCAGCGCCGACGCCCCACCCCAGGGAGGTCGGTGCCATCTCACTCCTTAGGCTTATCTCTTATAGGCGTGTCTGCTCATGACTACCTGGCGCTGCGCGGGCGCTGCACGCCTGCTGCCTCAGCGCCGGACGCCCACCCCAGGGGAGGTCGGTGCCATCTCGCTCCTTAGGCTTATCTCTTATAGGCGTGTCTGCTCATGACTACCTGGCGCTGCACGCCTGCCTCAGCGCCGACGCCCACCCCAGGGAGGTCGGTGCCATCTCGCTCCTTAGGCTTATCTCTTATAGGCGTGTCTGCTCATGACTACCTGGCGCTTGCACGCCTGCCTCAGCGCCGACGCCCACCCCAGGAGGTCGGTGCCATCTCGCTCCTTAGGCTTATCTCTTATAGGCGTGTCTGCTCATGACTACCTGGCGCTGCGCGGGCGCTGCACGCCTGCCTCAGCGCCGACGCCCACCCCAGGGAGGTCGGTGCCATCTCGCTCCTTAGGCTTATCTCTTATAGGCGTGTCTGCTCATGACTACCTGGCGCTGCGCGGGCGGGCGTGGGCGCTGCACGCCTGCCTCAGCGCCGACGCCCACCCTCAGGGAGGGTCGGTGCCATCTCACTCCTTAGGCTTATCTCTTATAGGCGTGTCTGCTCATGACTACCTGGCGCTGCACGCCTGCCTCAGCGCCGACGCCCACCCCAGGGAGGTCGGTGCCATCTCGCTCCTTAGGCTTATCTCTTATAGGCGTGTCTGCTCAATGACTACGCTGGCGCTGCACGCCTGCCTCAGCGCCGACGCCCACACCCAGGGAGGTCGGTGCCATCTCGCTCCTTAGGCTTATCTCTTATAGGCGTGTCTGCTCATGACTACCTGGCGCTGCGCGGGGCGGGCGCGGGCGCCTGCACGCCTGCCTCAGCGCCGACGCCCACCCCAGGGAGGTCGGTGCCATCTCGCTCCTTAGGCTTATCTCTTATAGGCGTGTCTGCTCATGACTACCTGGCGCTGCGCGGGCGGGCGCGGGCGCTGCACGCCTGCCTCAGCGCCGACGCCCACCCCAGGGAGGTCGGTGCCATCTCACTCCTTAGGCTTATCTCTTATAGGCGTGTCTGCTCATGACTACCTGGCGCTGCACGCCTGCCTCAGCGCCGACGCCCACCCCAGGGAGGTCGGTGCCATCTCGCTCCTTAGGCTTATCTCTTATAGGCGTGTCTGCTCATGACTACCTGGCGCTGCACGCCTGCCTCAGCGCCGACGCCCACCCCAGGGAGGTCGGTGCCATCTCGCTCCTTAGGCTTATCTCTTATAGGCGTGTCTGCTCATGACTACCTGGCGCTGCGCGGGCGGGCGCGGGCGCTGCACGCCTGCCTCAGCGCCGACGCCCACCCCAGGGAGGTCGGTGCCATCTCACTCCTTAGGCTTATCTCTTATAGGCGTGTCTGCTCATGACTACCTGGCGCTGCACGCCTGCCTCAGCGCCGACGCCCACCCCAGGGAGGTCGGTGCCATCTCGCTCCTTAGGCTTATCTCTTATAGGCGTGTCTGCTCATGACTACCTGGCGCTGCGCGGGCGGGCGCGGGCGCTGCACGCCTGCCTCAGCGCCGACGCCCACCCCAGGGAGGTCGGTGCCATCTCACTCCTTAGGCTTATCTCTTATAGGCGTGTCTGCTCATGACTACCTGGCGCTGCGCGGGCGCTGCACGCCTGCCTCAGCGCCGACGCCCACCCCAGGGAGGTCGGTGCCATCTCGCTCCTTAGGCTTATCTCTTATAGGCGTGTCTGCTCATGACTACCTGGCGCTGCACGCCTGCCTCAGCGCCGACGCCCACCCCAGGGAGGTCGGTGCCATCTCGCTCCTTAGGCTTATCTCTTATAGGCGTGTCTGCTCATGACTACCTGGCGCTGCACGCCTGCCTCAGCGCCGACGCCCACCCCAGGGAGGTCGGTGCCATCTCGCTCCTTAGGCTTATCTCTTATAGGCGTGTCTGCTCATGACTACCTGGCGCTGCGCGGGCGGGCGCGGGCGCTGCACGCCTGCCTCAGCGCCGACGCCCACCCCAGGGAGGTCGGTGCCATCTCGCTCCTTAGGCTTATCTCTTATAGGCGTGTCTGCTCATGACTACCTGGCGCTGCGCGGGCGGGCGCGGGCGCTGCACGCCTGCCTCAGCGCCGACGCCCACCCCAGGGAGGTCGGTGCCATCTCACTCCTTAGGCTTATCTCTTATAGGCGTGTCTGCTCATGACTACCTGGCGCTGCACGCCTGCCTCAGCGCCGACGCCCACCCCAGGGAGGTCGGTGCCATCTCGCTCCTTAGGCTTATCTCTTATAGGCGTGTCTGCTCATGACTACCTGGCGCTGCACGCCTGCCTCAGCGCCGACGCCCACCCCAGGGAGGTCGGTGCCATCTCGCTCCTTAGGCTTATCTCTTATAGGCGTGTCTGCTCATGACTACCTGGCGCTGCGCGGGCGGGCGCGGGCGCTGCACGCCTGCCTCAGCGCCGACGCCCACCCCAGGGAGGTCGGTGCCATCTCGCTCCTTAGGCTTATCTCTTATAGGCGTGTCTGCTCATGACTACCTGGCGCTGCGCGGGCGGGCGCGGGCGCTGCACGCCTGCCTCAGCGCCGACGCCCACCCCAGGGAGGTCGGTGCCATCTCACTCCTTAGGCTTATCTCTTATAGGCGTGTCTGCTCATGACTACCTGGCGCTGCACGCCTGCCTCAGCGCCGACGCCCACCCCAGGGAGGTCGGTGCCATCTCGCTCCTTAGGCTTATCTCTTATAGGCGTGTCTGCTCATGACTACCTGGCGCTGCACGCCTGCCTCAGCGCCGACGCCCACCCCAGGGAGGTCGGTGCCATCTCGCTCCTTAGGCTTATCTCTTATAGGCGTGTCTGCTCATGACTACCTGGCGCTGCGCGGGCGGGCGCGGGCGCTGCACGCCTGCCTCAGCGCCGACGCCCACCCCAGGGAGGTCGGTGCCATCTCACTCCTTAGGCTTATCTCTTATAGGCGTGTCTGCTCATGACTACCTGGCGCTGCACGCCTGCCTCAGCGCCGACGCCCACCCCAGGGAGGTCGGTGCCATCTCGCTCCTTAGGCTTATCTCTTATAGGCGTGTCTGCTCATGACTACCTGGCGCTGCGCGGGCGGGCGCGGGCGCTGCACGCCTGCCTCAGCGCCGACGCCCACCCCAGGGAGGTCGGTGCCATCTCGCTCCTTAGGCTTATCTCTTATAGGCGTGTCTGCTCATGACTACCTGGCGCTGCGCGGGCGGGCGCGGGCGCTGCACGCCTGCCTCAGCGCCGACGCCCACCCCAGGGAGGTCGGTGCCATCTCGCTCCTTAGGCTTATCTCTTATAGGCGTGTCTGCTCATGACTACCTGGCGCTGCACGCCTGCCTCAGCGCCGACGCCCACCCCAGGGAGGTCGGTGCCATCTCGCTCCTTAGGCTTATCTCTTATAGGCGTGTCTGCTCATGACTACCTGGCGCTGCGCGGGCGGGCGCGGGCGCTGCACGCCTGCCTCAGCGCCGACGCCCACCCCAGGGAGGTCGGTGCCATCTCGCTCCTTAGGCTTATCTCTTATAGGCGTGTCTGCTCATGACTACCTGGCGCTGCGCGGGCGGGCGCGGGCGCTGCACGCCTGCCTCAGCGCCGACGCCCACCCCAGGGAGGTCGGTGCCATCTCACTCCTTAGGCTTATCTCTTATAGGCGTGTCTGCTCATGACTACCTGGCGCTGCACGCCTGCCTCAGCGCCGACGCCCACCCCAGGGAGGTCGGTGCCATCTCGCTCCTTAGGCTTATCTCTTATAGGCGTGTCTGCTCATGACTACCTGGCGCTGCACGCCTGCCTCAGCGCCGACGCCCACCCCAGGGAGGTCGGTGCCATCTCGCTCCTTAGGCTTATCTCTTATAGGCGTGTCTGCTCATGACTACCTGGCGCTGCGCGGGCGGGCGCGGGCGCTGCACGCCTGCCTCAGCGCCGACGCCCACCCCAGGGAGGTCGGTGCCATCTCGCTCCTTAGGCTTATCTCTTATAGGCGTGTCTGCTCATGACTACCTGGCGCTGCGCGGGCGGGCGCGGGCGCTGCACGCCTGCCTCAGCGCCGACGCCCACCCCAGGGAGGTCGGTGCCATCTCACTCCTTAGGCTTATCTCTTATAGGCGTGTCTGCTCATGACTACCTGGCGCTGCACGCCTGCCTCAGCGCCGACGCCCACCCCAGGGAGGTCGGTGCCATCTCGCTCCTTAGGCTTATCTCTTATAGGCGTGTCTGCTCATGACTACCTGGCGCTGCACGCCTGCCTCAGCGCCGACGCCCACCCCAGGGAGGTCGGTGCCATCTCGCTCCTTAGGCTTATCTCTTATAGGCGTGTCTGCTCATGACTACCTGGCGCTGCGCAGGCGGGCGCGGGCGCTGCACGCCTGCCTCAGCGCCGACGCCCACCCCAGGGAGGTCGGTGCCATCTCGCTCCTTAGGCTTATCTCTTATAGGCGTGTCTGCTCATGACTACCTGGCGCTGCGCGGGCGGGCGCGGGCGCTGCACGCCTGCCTCAGCGCCGACGCCCACCCCAGGGAGGTCGGTGCCATCTCACTCCTTAGGCTTATCTCTTATAGGCGTGTCTGCTCATGACTACCTGGCGCTGCACGCCTGCCTCAGCGCCGACGCCCACCCCATGGAGGTCGGTGCCATCTCGCTCCTTAGGCTTATCTCTTATAGGCGTGTCTGCTCATGACTACCTGGCGCTGCACGCCTGCCTCAGCGCCGACGCCCACCCCAGGGAGGTCGGTGCCATCTCGCTCCTTAGGCTTATCTCTTATAGGCGTGTCTGCTCATGACTACCTGGCGCTGCGCGGGCGGGCGCGGGCGCTGCACGCCTGCCTCAGCGCCGACGCCCACCCCAGGGAGGTCGGTGCCATCTCACTCCTTAGGCTTATCTCTTATAGGCGTGTCTGCTCATGACTACCTGGCGCTGCACGCCTGCCTCAGCGCCGACGCCCACCCCAGGGAGGTCGGTGCCATCTCGCTCCTTAGGCTTATCTCTTATAGGCGTGTCTGCTCATGACTACCTGGCGCTGCACGCCTGCCTCAGCGCCGACGCCCACCCCAGGGAGGTCGGTGCCATCTCGCTCCTTAGGCTTATCTCTTATAGGCGTGTCTGCTCATGACTACCTGGCGCTGCGCGGGCGGGCGCGGGCGCTGCACGCCTGCCTCAGCGCCGACGCCCACCCCAGGGAGGTCGGTGCCATCTCGCTCCTTAGGCTTATCTCTTATAGGCGTGTCTGCTCATGACTACCTGGCGCTGCGCGGGCGGGCGCGGGCGCTGCACGCCTGCCTCAGCGCCGACGCCCACCCCAGGGAGGTCGGTGCCATCTCACTCCTTAGGCTTATCTCTTATAGGCGTGTCTGCTCATGACTACCTGGCGCTGCACGCCTGCCTCAGAGCCGACGCCCACCCCAGGGAGGTCGGTGCCATCTCGCTCCTTAGGCTTATCTCTTATAGGCGTGTCTGCTCATGACTACCTGGCGCTGCACGCCTGCCTCAGCGCCGACGCCCACCCCAGGGAGGTCGGTGCCATCTCGCTCCTTAGGCTTATCTCTTATAGGCGTGTCTGCTCATGACTACCTGGCGCTGCGCGGGCGGGCGCGGGCGCTGCACGCCTGCCTCAGCGCCGACGCCCACCCCAGGGAGGTCGGTGCCATCTCGCTCCTTAGGCTTATCTCTTATAGGCGTGTCTGCTCATGACTACCTGGCGCTGCACGCCTGCCTCAGCGCCGACGCCCACCCCAGGGAGGTCGGTGCCATCTCGCTCCTTAGGCTTATCTCTTATAGGCGTGTCTGCTCATGACTACCTGGCGCTGCGCGGGCGGGCGCGGGCGCTGCACGCCTGCCTCAGCGCCGACGCCCACCCCAGGGAGGTCGGTGCCATCTCGCTCCTTAGGCTTATCTCTTATAGGCGTGTCTGCTCATGACTACCTGGCGCTGCACGCCTGCCTCAGCGCCGACGCCCACCCCAGGGAGGTCGGTGCCATCTCGCTCCTTAGGCTTATCTCTTATAGGCGTGTCTGCTCATGACTACCTGGCGCTGCACGCCTGCCTCAGCGCCGACGCCCACCCCAGGGAGGTCGGTGCCATCTCGCTCCTTAGGCTTATCTCTTATAGGCGTGTCTGCTCATGACTACCTGGCGCTGCGCGGGCGGGCGCGGGCGCTGCACGCCTGCCTCAGCGCCGACGCCCACCCCAGGGAGGTCGGTGCTTTCTCTGTATATAGGCGTGTCTACTCATAAATGTGTCATATTAAGGCAAACAAAATGAGCCATGCAGCCAAACACCATAACAAATTATGAGATAGAATTTGTTTTTTAAAATATTTACTTAATTTATTTGCCCAATGTGTTTTTAAGACATAAAAGATGTATAATTTTTAATTCAAGTAGGTACGGTAGGTTAATAAACTAATTTACGAAAATTATTATTTCAAAATTAATTGAATACTTGGCTGTATAGGTCTGCAGCCCAAGCCTAATATCAATGGGAAAAACAATCAGTATTCAAAACTGTGCTAATATTAGTTTGAATTTTAAGAAATGTTATGATAAACTACTGTTTTATTTCCTCGCAATCGAAGTGAAAAGCAGAGTTCGTCCACAAAACCAGATTCGTTTTGTGCACTTGATGGAAAATCTACTATTGTTTCATCAAATAATACACTCACACCTATCATCTAGCCCAAAGCAAGTAACCTAAGCACTGGTGTTATGGATACTAGATGACGGACATATTTTTAATATAATTATGTATATAAATGTTGAAAATATACTACATAAACATATACACAACCATGACTCGGAAACAAACCTTTGTGGTCATCACAAAGTTTGCCCTTACCAGGATTCGAACCCGGGACCTCCTGGCCAATACCCAGCAATCTGAGCATTCGACCATGCTGCCGTCGAAGCTTGTTGTTGTTTGTTTCAGAGAAAATATGTCGTTTAGTTGAGAGGTGGCCACTGTTTGGCATAGGCCTCCCGCAAGGATCCCCAAAGACGGACCGGGAAGTGAGATTTTAAAATGAAAACTGAAAACGTCTAGCCCCCGAATACAGAAACGCTAATCAAATTTGGGGGACTGCTTAAAAAGTTAAGAGGACATTACCTGTCAGAATTTGTATGGAAAAACGCCAATTTTGACAACATTTAAATGTTAAGCAAGACTCAAACTTTGATTAGCGTTTCTGTATTCGGGGGTGTAAACTCAAATACTTGCGATCTGAGACATTCTTTATTTTGCCACTGTTTTTATTTTGTTCTATTTTTAATCTTTCGGCCGTGTGGTGACGGCAGAGTAGAATACAATTGTCACCACCCCAAATCTCTCCCATGGGTGTCGTACAAGGCGACTAACGATAAATCAGTGACGAGGAATGGGCAGCAGCGTTCCTCTTTTACTACCTAGCAATAGTACTGCGACTTTTGTGCCCGATAAATGGCAATAGGCTCGCCACCTATTACATGGGTCCTGACATAACTGGTGAAACGTGGGTGCAAGTTCTCTGCCTACCGTTTCGGGGATATAGGCGTGATTGTTACAATGTACCTGCAATGTCATAACTCGTTGACAATGGTGGGTTTCTCTACAGCCTACTTGCGTGCCGTTCTGCTAGCGGAGCGTTGGGCCCTGATGCGTTCAGTACCATCTTGGTATTGAACGCGGCAGGGTCGGCGCTTCGTTGCGGACCGGGGCGTGGGCGGGTTTGGGAGACCTATCATTACAGACTGAGGCATGCTGCGCATTCCACTATTTTTTTTTACGATTCATAAGTGTATTGTAATCATACCAGATATGAATAAATGAATTTTGACTTTGACTTTGATTTATGTATGGATGTATGTATGTGTTTTCGTTTCCAGACGACGTTCCACGAGGCGGAGAGCCGCGAGGCGTCGTTCCGGTCCCGGGTTCTGTGCCTGCCTCTGTACACTGTCCTGTTGGCGGGCGGGGCTTCGAGGGCGGAGCTCCTCGTGTTGGGCGCCGACGGCGGCAGCGCTAGGGCTGCTCTGAAGCACCTGCCCTTCGGACAGCTGAGGTTGCAGGTAAACTAATGTTACAATGGCAGAAAATTACACAGCACTGTTCGCTACAAGATACCTATTGAGAGTACGATAAGATGTATGAAAAATATCATATTTATAAAATACAAATATATGTCAGAAAGGCTGCCAGGGTGTTATATTACCTAAATAACTATAAAAAAAGGTTTGGCCGAATATAAAGTATCATGGACACGTACACGTGCACACATACACAGCGTTGAAGCATCATCTGCCATTCGGACAACTGCGGTTGCAGGTAAACTAACACTGTATGAACACGGGCAACACACACGGACAAGTATACGCACACGAGCAACACTACCCGTGCACATAAACTGCCGCACTCAGAGACGTCAAATAACGTTAAAGAAAAATTACAATTCAAAACTAGTCGCTATTTTTGCCGGGTCTATGGTCTTGATTTGAATGACCATTTTTGACATTAAATACTCATTAAAGTTAATTGACGTCTCTGAGTGCGGCAGATAGAGTCAGGGTGGTGCTCTCGCATCTGCCATTCAGTCAACGTCACTGATGAGCTTGATAATGTGTATTTATTGTTAATTAATTCATCTTAAGAATATGAATATGATATTTTCTCAGTGGCCTAACATTCGGATCCAAACAGTACTACCTGTTGTTAGGTACCTGAATTTCAGTATAGCTCAAGAACTACCATTCTTGATTCATTATCCAGCTCAAGAACTAACATTCTTGATCATTTATCGATCGTCAAGAGCTAGTAGCTAACCCATACTACCCAACAGGTGATCGACTACCGGTCAACGGACCCCGTGGAGAGGAATCTCACTACCAATTTCCTCGCGACCAAGAGCTACACAGTCGCGGCCTCGTACGACGACGGTGTCATGTTTGCACTCAACCACAACAGGACTGAGCCTACCCTTCCCCCCAAATAGTACGTACCTACCGACCACAGTCAGTTCAACCCACCAGCAAGTCATGTTTCTAGAACTACCTATACCTCATTCGGCAGACCAGTCCTTCTATACCACATTCACTTGGGCTTGAGACAAAATGTAAACAATCTCGTGGTGTCTCTTTATCTACGAAATGCTCTTAAAAACAAGAATCGTGTATTCTAAAATACATCATCAATTATTGACAGATTTAGTTGTTGCCTTTTAGCTGCTTTGAAATATTGGTGTTACACATTTTTATTTTTGAATTTCATATTAAAAGACACATCAAGATTGTTTACATTTTGTCTCAAGCCCAAGTGAATGGGGTGTAGATGAGTGGGCAATCTATGAATCTATTCGAACGAATAGAATACAAATGTACGAAACTAACGTATTGCAGAGTACGTTAGAAGACAACATGGCCACCGTAGTGTCAAATGTAAGAGCGGTTGTCAATTGACTTTTGTGTATTATATTCCTCCGAATAGATTGGCCAATTGTCAAGACCCCCAGTTAACTACAAAAACGGTCAAACAAGTATATGATAATATTATTATTGATGAAGACAATGAGAAGTAAAAAAGCTAGTACCCACACACACACACGCTTATTCAAAATGACAAATCAGTTTCTAAACACTTGTTTTTTTTTAACTAATCACCGATCAAAAGAGACAGATCTAGTTAAAACAGTGTTATGAATAAGGGGGTTACTGTATTATCTTATAAGTGATAAAGGTTGAAAATCTGGGTACTTTGACAGTTGTGTAAGACATGACTTGCTGTTGTTATATAATGATAATAAAGACACAGGAAAAAAAACTCTTGTCAGATAAGAAATAGATTTTACTTTATACAATATGTAAACATTTGATTTTATCTAATTTAACAATGGATTTTATCATGGTAACATTTGATTATTAATGACTTTAGAGTTCATAATGTACAATGTCACAGCTCTTTATTGTTTCAAAATCGTTTTCTTCATTATTTTGAAACTATAAAGGGCATTAATTAAAACAAATAAGTGTAATCTTTTAAAATGTTAGCTCAAGCTCTTTGAATTTAATGCTGCTACAATTTTAATCACCAATATATTGAATCTCACATTTACAATTTGGCACATATTTTAATAATTATTATAATCGATTCGTCCCATTGAATATTGAATGAGCCATTTTTATGATTTTTAAAATAGATTAGTATTTTTTGGGTTACAGAGAGTAACCAGATAATTAATTTGTGGTATAAATAAAAAAGATGGATAAAAACCAAAATACTAAATATGCACATAGGAATCCAACAAGAAACAGTATTTAGCTCTCGCAATAATGTCTATAATGAATCTCATGATTATTTTTAATTAGACTTATTATAATTTTTAGTTTATAATTAATAATTTTTGAATCGTGATACTATAAGAATAGTGATTATATTTAATTTGTAATGTTTACTACTTATTTTACAATACATTTTTTAAGGCTCTGGAAATGTCAATGACTCTTTATAAAATGCGTCAAGTTTACGTCTTTTTGTGTGGGATAGTAGAAAAAGTTATACACTATTATTTTAGCTATCTATCTAAAATATAGAGCATAGCCAGTGAAGATAGACACAATTCAGTCAGCAATCCCAGTGTAATAAAGTACTGGGTATAAAAGCAGTAGTTTTAACGGATATTACTTCGAAAACATTGAAATGTTATACATTTTATGTATACAACAAATTTAGTAAGAATATAATGTACCGATTCGGCTGGATAAGCTACATTTTACCCTTTGCTTAACTTCAACTGAAAAAAACCTAGCTTTATACCTTTTATGTTAATCAATTGAGGGTTTATATTCATTAAAGTGAATATTTTTTTAAATGTATAATAGTAGAAACAATAATCATAATACCTACTAAAAGGACCATGGTATCTGCTGCGAATCTGCTCTTATAAGTGCCTTAATCCGGTATTAAAAAAAACAGTCCACTATGTGCTCACAATTTAGTAAATATGTACTATATATGTAATAAATATCGCACTAAGTTATCTGCACCGATTGGAGGATAGGAATGTTGATGTATTGTTTCCTCTTGGACAAATTGTTCACTTGTAGTTTACATACTGGGATTTGTAAAAAATGGGTACTTGTATCCTTTTGCCTAGATGTGTTAAATGTGTGACACCCTTAGGGCATGTTTCACAATCGACGGGTAAGTTCTGAATAGCTTACTTGGCAGATTATTTGACAGTTGTAATATGAAATATATGTCAATTGAACTGCCAACTAAGCTATTCAGAACTTGCCCGTCGATTGTGAAACAGGCCCTAAATGTAATGTAAAATTGAAGAATAATGGAACTAAAGACCTGCCAGTATGGGCAAGATTCCTTTGCCTCGCATCCCTACAAAGGGAGAATTATAACACTCAAAAATATACTTGTTTGTTTTATCTGTGGGCCTAACACGGGACGTGGACAAAATCTCTCGCCACCACTGGACAGTGTTTTGTCTCGAGATTTAGTGGGGGTTAGAGCGAGAGGATAATATTTTCTTTTCCCCGGGGAGATTTTGTCCACGTCCCGCGCTACGAGGGCTGGGGAGAAAAAAATACCAAAACAATTTGTCCAAGAATGGAAACAGAACTTTTTAACGGACAATAATATCAAGATTGTGCGATTAATCGATAAAGTAGGGTAGAATAATTGGCATTGCCACACGGGCCTCTATTCACAAACATTGGCCAGCGGGGTTATTGTGTAAGCCTCTTTCAATCGCTTTCTACCTGTCACTCTCACTCATTGAGAATAATCGCAAAGTGTGAGAGTGACAGGTAGACGTAAGGGATTGTAAGAGGCTTACATAATCAGGGTTCTGGTAAAATATTAAGACATACACTCTAGAATGATTGTATTTCTAATGCTTTTGAATAGGTGTGCCAGCCTGCGCACAAATTAGTCTAATTACTTGCCACTAAGGGCGGATTGCATCGTCTCTTATAGAAACTGAGTTTAATAAAACTTGGTTTTGATTAATGCAAACTATGTAGCGGAACTCAGTTTAGAGCATATACCGAGTTCAACTTCAACTGATCGCGTTTAATTCTGCGGTGAAATCGGCCCTAAGTCGTTTAGGTTGACATAGGCGATGTTGATAACTTTAAACTAGTTAGATCTATCTGTCACCCAGTCTTAAACTACTATTCTATTGATTGTGTGATAGCAGTGACTTATTTAACGTTTTTGTAAATCCAATACAGAATACACTCATTAACGCCTATCCTGTCAATATTACTGAAGTAAACTCCATTGGACTTAGCTTCAGTGTTAGGTAGGATATCAAAATAGCAAAATAAGATGCAAAAAAATTATAATAGGCATGATGACTAATTTTGAAAAACTACACCACATTGTTTTTACGCATCCACTTTACTTAAAATAAATTATATTTTTGTAAAGTAATGACATTTTCATAGTGCGAAAGATTTTCGTCTTGACCCTCTATTTTGTTGTTTGGTTTTACAATAATATTGGAAAATGGTAATAGTAAAATACAATGGCTGCGTGCGGATTGAACCGCGCTTGATAGGCGAGTGGCGGGGCCCAGAGTCGTCGCTGTAGTTTGTTACCGGATCTTTGTTTATATTAGAAACCCGACAAAGCTCCATTTCGGATAATACTAATCGAACTTTCCGCCAAGACAGCAATGGCGTCTGTGTGACGTCACTATTGTTGTATAATGGCATCATTTTCCCACACTTTATTAAATACATGGCACATCCGAGGTTAATGCTCTTTACCACACTTCTTGCGTTTATATTTTATTGTTTTCCCAACCTCCAAAGTATGCATGTTCTCACTCTGTATATCTTTTACATGTTTTTCATGAACTTTTGCTTGACAGCAGCAACCCATGTCTAATTATGCTCTCTAAGCATCTGTACTACTTGGAGGTTTTTATAATAAATGCCAAGTACCAAACGATCACGCATTAGTAGTTCCTTTTGTGAACTGAAATTACAATTCTCAGCTTGAATCTTAAGTTTGTTAATGAAATTCTCCATCCCTTGGCCTTCTTCCTGAGTGATATTATAAAATAAATACCGTTCATATATCTCATTTGTTCTAAATGAGACATCAAATTTTTTAGTACGTGTTTAAAAGTAACTTCTTTAGGCTCGCACTCAAAAGTGTTATATATTTTCAAAGTCTCGTCACCCAATCTATTTAAAAACAAAGCAACTCTTGGCTTTTTCACTAAATTTATTATTCAAAGCGTCCGCAACGACCAGATAATTTTAAAATTTTTGTTTGGAATTTAACGTCTGCCAGTTGATAGGTCGATGCTCCGCAATCGTTACTCAGAACAACTTTTCCGGTTATAAGGACTCCCATCTTGTTAATTATTAACGTTCACAATTAGTTTCCCTTAAAACACTGATTTTTAGTTACGCAGGGCCATGTTTTATATATAAAAAAACATTACTTGCTCGTAGCCATTAAAACATGATAGTTTCTATAGTATAGTGATTCTTATTGGCATATAAAATGTCAAAAAAAATGTGACGTCACGCGGCGTTTCACCAAATATGGCGGATGGCTAAGTTTTGTATTTTTACTTTTATAAAATAAATATCAATCACAAGTTTAGTCTGAGAACAAGTGATTTTAATCATATCTCCTTATCCTAAATTATTATTTCAGTGATTCTTTGTTATATATATTGTATAGTATCATCATCCCTATGTCAAACTTGAATGAATAAATCACGTTAACTTCGTCTCTCTACTAGTTACATTCAAGAGGCTCACTTTTTTATACACACGATACATTTGACATTTAATTGGGTTCGGAATCTATCTATCTTAATTTTAACCTCCTATTCACTATACGTGTCCCAGGGACTCGTATATTAAAATTAAATGTCACCTAGTATCGAAAAGACAATCAAGTGGTATTTGCTTTACAAACGTAGCTAGAACTATTTTTAACATATTATATCTATATGCTGAGGACACAAGCTTAGGAGCGGTTTTAGGTTGGCTATTAGTTAACTCTGCCCTCTACTTTGGTTTGATTTTGAGTACTAATTTCATGTTTGCACGAGACTGGGTATGGTACGAGACAAGGACATGTAATTATTTATTTGAATTCTATTTTGTGATTTTTAAAAATGCTAACAAAATTTTAAAAATAATTAATTAAATTATTCACAGAAGATTAAATTGATACAGCAATGTCAATCAATCAGTCTGTACGTGCAAAACTATATAATTTTAATGCATTTAACTATTAATTTTTAAGATATTTTTATAATGTGCTCCAACTTGTACCTGCTTGTGTCATCTCTAGACTCGTGCAAAAATATCAGGAAATATGTGGAAAAATTTGCGACTTAATAAATTTGTATCAAGTTATATTTAATTTATTATTATATTCATTTTAACATTATTTCTTTATAGTAAATTTAATTATTTTAACTCATTCCGTTGGATTACACCATTGTATAATTATTTTATGATTATTGTGATTGATGAAATGTTTTTATTATTTTAATAATGCCAGTATTTTTAATATTGTGTCATTCCAATTTAGTTTGGTTTACGATTTTCTAGTGATTGTGAAGACTGACGGTATTTATGTCGTATTCTTTGGATTGTCGAAATCTATTTTCTTATAAATAATTTACAGTATTGTATTTGGTTAATTTAAGCAGTTGTTGCTGAACAATTACAAGTAAATATATTTTAGTTAGTTTAATTGTAAGCTTGAGTTAGGACGTTAGTTTTGTATGCGCTCAATTTTTCACAAATAAATTAATTGCTTTAATCTATGGTTGTTTTCTTTTTTTATATACATTTTGCTTAGGGTATCTATAAATCATCAGCTACAATTCAAGGAAACTATTGGATTTTAATTTCAACATTATATAAATGTTAGGAGAATTAGTACAATGATTTTGGTTGGCTGAATGGTTTAGGCACCAGCCCGCCATTGCAGTGGACGCGGGTTCGATTCAAACCTGCGGATTCACATCAAGACCATAGTTTTCGAACCTTTTCTAACCTCCAAAATCTTTGTATTTTCAAGGAATTCAGACACTGTATTTTGCGTAATATATATAAGTTAAATTGTATATAAATTATAAATGGAACCTGGGGATAGGGAAGCCGAATGATGATAATAAAAGGTAATGATACCACCAACGCCATTCCAAAACATGCAGTAAAGTAAAAATAAAACAAGCGGATAATTATATTATGTATATTTTATTTTCAAGTCCTCGACGTAAACAATAGTCCTCGATTCTGATACCTTGTCGTGACGCTTACACACTATCCGAATTTATTCAACAATTTAAAACCTTATACATCGTGTCTACACCTTCACTTGCAATACAATAAGAGCTGATCCAAAATAAACACACAATAAAATACATAAAAATACACTTGTGCGAATCTAACCATGACACGTAACACCCAAATATACATTTGAATAAAAACTAAACTAATAAAATTCTAATACAATCAACTACAAATAAATTTAAATAATAATTAATTATTGCTTCATATAACGAATCGAAACGAATGGAAGAACAAGTGTAAATCAATAGTTATATACAAATCAATTAGAAGCTTCATTCACGGTGGAACAGAAATGTGCAATAGAATGTACAGTTTCTTACACTCAAGACAGGACAACTTAAGGAAATCATAAATACACCAAATTATTCAGACTGTATCATAATATTCAAAATCATACTAAAATCCAACACTAATATTGTGTGAAAATGTGCAAAATATTTCAGAAAATTCAATCATCATTATCAAACATTATATTACAAAAAATAAAGTTGAAAATCCAATGGAGAAAAATTATTTAAAATGATAGAAAATATGATGTGTTTACATTTTGAACATCTGAAACTAAACACAGTATAGATTTTTTATAGATTTTTCAAACAGCTTTGAGGATATCAAGAGTTCTAAAATAATCACATTTGATTTCACAAAACCTTTATACATTTCACCATTCAAATTAAAACTGTAGATTGCCCTTGTCTGAGTGAAGTTCTAGGTTCTTACATACCAAGGTTTAGCTACAACAGCTAAAAGACAACCCATGTAAGTATGAAACGAAGACGAACAAATAGCTAACTACTACCGTCTCAGAAAGTAGCCTTCTACGATAAATACAATAAAGTACCTAACTAAATAATGTTACAAATTATACATAAATGGGTCGCACTTTATGTTGCTCTGAATGGAATATAACCAGTCGCCCGTACAGTAGGCCTAGCACGGAACGTGGATAAAATCTGTCTCCACGACTTGACAGTGTTTTTTCTCGGGATTTAGTGGGAGTTGGAGCGAGATGAGAATATTTGCATTTCCTCGAGGAGATTTTCTCCACGTCACGTGCTTGATTGCGGATGGCGCAGGTTCGATACCCACGTCAGGTCTGACTTTATTAAAAATATGGTCTATTTTTTTGAATTATTTGTTACAAGACCGAATACTGTGGCTAATATAGCAAATTAATAATGACCCCTGTAACCCAAATGTATTCATGCAAATTTACATTTTTTTTTTATTATTTAAAAGGTGGTACAAAGATATCTGCCACCGCCACATGGTATTCAGATGACAATAAGGGAGTTTATAAATTAATTTACCGTCCGTCCAAGGGAAAACAATTGTTTTACATACAAACAACGAGCTCAAATTAAAAAAAAAAGCAAACGTTGATAACAGAGCGGCGACCCATCCGGCACCAGACACGGTCGTTCGACGACATGCAACACGCGCTCACTCAACACACTCCAATACAGTTCGGCAAAATAACTTCGCTACTTTGGCTTGGTCCCAATCGCGGGTGATCTCGCGTTGCACGTTTCGTTCGACTCCTAATATAAATAACAAACACTATTAGTTATATTGCTATAGTGTAAATCCTATACAGCGAACTTTTATTTAACAAAAAAATACTAAAGGCCTATTTCACAATCGACAGGTAAGCTCTGAATAGCTTACTTGGCAGATCATTTGACAGTTGTAACATGAAATATGTCAATTGAACTGCCAAGTAAGCTGTTCACAAGTTACCCATCGATAGACTTGTTTATTACCCTTGTATGGAAACACTAATCCTCTTAATGGATGGATAACATGGACTAAAGTTAGTCATGATTTAAAATTGATGCTAACTCTGTTTTTAAATCAGCAAATAAAAATAACGGTGGTCCATTTGCAGTCGTTAATAACATTCGCACTGGGCCAGCGTAGTGGTTATGGCCCAATCTCCCATAAATAGAAAAGGACTGCCCCAGCAGTGGGAACAATTAAGGGCTGGTGATGATGAAACACTCAATCACCGAACAATAGACTATAATTTACAACCCCAACAAACGTTTAGTTCAAAGAAGATGATCCCACTATATCCCAAGATATGAATGAAATACAACGATAGATACAATTAAATTACTGACATAGTAAAAAACGACAAACAAAGCCAATTATAATGTTGTTATGTAACTTTTTTCACTTAACGTAGTCAAAATTAAAACGCACTTATTCTTGAATTATATTTCTTTTTAGCGGAATGCCTTTATAATGTAATATAATGACTTCAATTTCGCTATATAGAGTTTACACTGTATTTCTGATTGGTACGCCCCAGTGTGAAGTACTCTTTATGCAATAGAATCCGACAGATATGGACTGATAATATAATATTTAACTAAGTACCTATTAAGAGCAATGACTAAAACTAAACAAACACTGAAGCAACCTATTCAAAAACAGGCGTACCAACATGAACCGACATGTCTGCCAATAGCTGCCGCGCACACAACAATCATTAAATATATGGAATGACATAAATGCTAATGGCGTCAAAAACATTCTAACAGTGTACATATGTCAACGGTACTTCAAACTACCCAAACGGTAAAATGAATTTCAACCTTAACTTGATTGTGATAAAGCACAAAGTAGATTGAGAAAATTTTACATTTTGTGATACAGCCTTTTACATTTTGTGATACAGCCTGTACGTACACTCAACAACAAAACCTCAGCTTATACATAAAAGTATAAAAAGGATCTATACCTTGTTAGTTTGAAAGTGAAAAATTGATTGAACAAAGTGATTCAACCAGAAGTGATGTCAAATATACCATACAAGTCGGAAATCTTTATTGCTGGATGCAATTGAACATACATACATAAGCAGTTACAATATCTCGATTAGTTTAACGTCGCATTTAGAGACACATTCGTTTCTTTTTTTCCACTATTTAAATTAAAACTTCCATTACTATAATTAAAACAATAAGATGTAAATTTAAAATACACAATAAATTAATAATTAATACTTAAAATGCAAAATAGGGACGCAAATAGAAATCGTACAAAGCGCAGAAAGATAATAATATACAAACGAACGAACGGATCACTAACTGTATTTATATGTACCTGCCTTTGTCACTACCAGACCGACACATATATAATTATAATATGTGTTACATATAACGGGGGTAATTACTGAATGGACCATTATGACATGCATCTACCCCTTTTAACATTGAGCTATAGAAGATACTAATACAAAACTAATGGGGCACATATAAATACACTTACACCGGTGTACAGATACAATTCTTAATTAAACTGAGCTTTGAATCTGTATAATTATATTCGTCTACTTATATATTGTCGTACATTAAATATATAGTATAACTAAAATCTCAAGGCTTGCACTCATTTCCACCAACTGGGCGCAGATAGAATGGACCATCCGAACACTAACAGGATTCTAGGATAATTTTATATGTTTTGGTGAAATATATTAAATTATATTAGCACAAAAGAAACACAAATAGTTGTTTTGTTTCTCACATATAAAATTATGTTCTGATATTTAATGCCGGTCTGATAATTATACGATAAAAATGTCTACTAAGTTAATAAACTTAGTAGACATTTTTATCGTATAATTTTTCTATCTACGCCATCACAACTAAACTAATGCCCGTTTTCACCATCGCGCCCTAGTTTTAAGTGTCCCTTAATTAAAGTCCCTTCATATTTCTGAATAGAATAATACTCATAATATGTTAAAATAAGTCAGGAAAGTTATCACATGCTTAAAATGTAGAACTACCTACATTTTTAATAAATTGAAATATGTAGCATGTTTTAGGTGTTAAATTTTCTTGTGCCTACCCCTTCGGAGATAAATGGGTGAGATTTATGTATAGTTTTTAGGGGGGATTGAGATGAAAACGGGCATTTGTCAAGTACCCTCCGAGTACGTAGAGCAGTTTATTAAGTACACGTTTATGCTACACTTTATCAAGTAGACTTGTATATTATTTAGTATATTATATATGTATAATAATATATACGGTACACTGTTCCTCTACTACATAACACTTATTATTATACGCACGTTTAAACACTACTTTTGACACTACCTTAGAAACGATACTAGAGTTGTTCAGAATTAATCACAATTACAATTGGTCGTAGCTAAGCAGAAAATAACCACGGTATGACAGTTTGCGTGTACCAAATCACCCGTAACAATTAAAAACAAATTGACTGTTGAACATTCTTGCAATTTAGACGTTTGATTTTTAATAATTAAGCGATTAGGTATAAATAAATAGGAGTCTAATATATTGCCTACTTTCTGCATAAATACGCCCAATTCATAAAAAAAAGAGTTATCTATCATTCAACTCAAGGAATTCAAAACAAATTGTCAACAATTGAGCACTTTATTTTTATAACGCTTGATAGTAAACTATAGAGCGCAACGACAAACTGACTGTGGTATCTCAATGCGATTTACGTATAGAATATGAAATATCATAAATAATACTCCAATATGTACAAACAAACAGTACTATTCGATTTTAATTTTAACATTATATAAATGTTAGAAAAATTAGTACAAAGATTTTGGGGTTAGAAAAAGAATTTCAAAAAATTATGATCTTGAGGCGGGAATCGAACCCGGGAATCGAATCGAACGCGGGTTCGATTCCCGCCTCAAGATCATAATTTTTCGAAATTCTTTTTCTAACCCCAAAATCTTTGTAACAAACAGTACAATATTGCAGTTATATCAAGACCAATCTACTATTATAATTATTAGAAAAATGACAAATCTTATATGCCTTATATTATTTCCATGTCCTTTGTAAAATTTAATGACGCGTTATATTTAAGTTTACTGTCAAAAGTTAATTCAAATAAACTTTAATATCATTAAAACGTCAAATATCTCCTTAACCCCTTCAGACCTGGATTAATTGTTTTTTAACCCATTTGAGACCAGTGAATATTTCTATGTAAAATATTTTTTTTTTGGGATAAATTTATGTCCATTGACATGGACTTCGGGTTTGAAGAGTTGATTTTCTAAATATTTATGATTCTAAGTACGTCTAGAAATAGGAGAATTGTTTAAATTGTTTACATTTGATAAAACCCAATAGTACAATTGGTGTTTTAGTTGCATGTCCACTCACATGGACGTCGGGTCTGAAGGGGTTAAAACAGTTTCAAGGTTCAAACTCAAATGATGATAAGATGGACCCAATTTTATGGACTAATAAGAAAGAATACCAATATCACCTCTCTTTTGCAATTAACAAAGAACAAACTCTAGTATGTCAGAATTTATTGAAGCTGGTACAAAAATATTCTATAGTATCAACATTTATCCTCAACAGCTAGCAGCTACAACCTGTACGACTCATCATACGCCGCCCTCTTAGACTGGACCTACTCAAAACAATTCAAATTCTGACAAATTACTCACAATGCATTTTAATGTAACTTTTATTTCAAGACTGCAATAATTTTGGAATGACCTGTTTAATTCAATTGTTGTATTATTTCCTTTTTATTTAACAAAAGCATGCTTCTTTCCTATTAAGTATGCTTTTAATGTAAAGTACCCTACCCTGTCTAAAGGAATTAATTATTAGCAGGACTGAAGCGTAAATCGATGGAGCATAACAATGTGTGTCGACATAATTGGAGAACCAATTAATAGCTAATTATCGCTCAGGTTTACGCGACTATTTACTTCAATAGAAAATCCTCGACAACCAAAAAGTCCACAATGCTTACCAGCCTTAAGATAAAAATATCCATTTTATTTCTAAATTTATTGTATATTTTTACCTAAATTAGTTATAGAGCACGCAGTACTAGCCATACTCTGTGAAAGGGGCTGTTACACTTGACGTCTATATACGTAAACATGTTAATTTCAGGTCAAAACATTGTATTGTCGGATATATCCGACGAACAGGACAAAAGAGTTTTAAAAAATAAAAATGCAATTGCACCGTTTTGTTGTGCAAAATTAGGAATGAATTCATTGAAGCAAAACACTAAATATTGATGCAATTCAATTGAACTATTTGAGTTGAAACTTGTAGTGGTTAACACAACAAACTTTTTATAATAAAAAAAACTGGTATGTTGATACCAGTTGAGTTGGTAAGCTTCAAGGCGACAGCAACAAATTTAATAACGCACATAACTACAGCGATACAATAACAAAGTGATCATGAATTTTAATGGCAAACAAGAATAACCCTACTCCTCCGTTAGTTTACAGAAGACATTACAAAGAAAATATGAAGTCAGATAAAACAGTCCCGCATTTTGAATGAACAAAATATTTATTCGAATTTTTTTTACAATTTACACTGTGAGCCAACGGGTAACCTCGGAATGTAGAAATAAATTTCTAACATCCAAAGCGGGTATTTTCTCAAATACCTACCGTGCTTAATTAATTAATATTAGAACTTTTTCTGACCACAAATTTCTTTGTAATAATTTTTCTAACATGTGTGTAATGTTCAAATAGTAATTAACCAGGAATGTTGTACTGAATAAAACCAATGAAACATACATGCGACGAAGTGGCGAGCCCCGAACATTCCCTAAACAATCGCTCTTTTGAAGATTAAGTTTATTTTCTGTGTGTCCTCCCACACATACATCCGACTGATATACACGTTTGATATGCTCGACTGTACACACTAACTGTGGGCTCCGAACGTAGACGAACTGTAGTAATATCAAAACGGCACAAAGCTCATTGCCCACTTAACAACTACTATAGTCTGTTCACCGAACGATGTAACGCGTGACAGCTGTCAAATTCATAAATATTGATCTAACACTTTCACACATTTATGTTGTTTCTTTAATAAAAAACCGGCACAATAAAAAAAAACTCCGCACCATTTGATTTGGTAATCCAAATGAAGGCTTCAAGACTTAATATTGCAAGTAAAGAATTTTATGTCACACATGACCATAAAGTGGACTTTTTCGCCCGCTACGCGTACGGAAAATTCCACTTGCTGGTAAGGGGGTGGCATAAAACTATGATTTTACCTCGGGCGTGAAAAAAGAAAGCCTCGGATGGCATATTCAAATACTTGCGACCATTTTTTGTTTTATCGCCCTTGGTATGTACTATTTTTTATTTGTGCCAATTTTCTATTCAAGAAGCAACATAATAAAATCCCCTTCCAACATAATAAATTGCCCGCCGTTACAGAACTCATCCCAGTCCAAAAAAGGGTACAGGTACAGTTTCGGGGTGGGGGTGAAACGCGGCCGCCACCCCTAAGGGGGGTGGGGGGCGTCAACCGTTCAGGCACAGGTCCGCCGGGGGCCTGTATCATTGCAGGAACGAGTTCTGAGTGGAGGGCGGTTGCCGGAGCACATTGTTGTTCATCGGGGACATGGGGAGGAGGTTGTTGTTGGGCTGGAGGTAGGGGAAGGCCATCGGCATGGCGTTGGGCATGGGCTTAGCTGGGCTGTTGGGCGTGGACTTGAGCTGGTTGATGGTGGGCGCTGGGCCAGCCTTGGGGGACCGTGGGGCCAGTAGGTTGTCCACGTCGATGTTGATGGCGCCGGTCGAGTCGGCCCACGTGGCGCCCAGCTTGGTCGCCGGTCGGGCAGCCGGCGCCGGCTGCCGGCCCGACGGCGGGGCCGGCGTCGGGTGCAGACCTGCAACATACCACAGCTTAGCACCCCAAGGCCACACACTCACCGATTGTCAATATACAACATGTATGAGAACCGTGGTGACGGCAGAGTAGAATACAATTGTCACCACCATAAATCTCTCCCGTGGGTGTCGTACAAGGCGACTAAGGGTAAATCAGTGATGACGAATGGGCAGCAGCGTTCCTCTTATACCACCTAGCAATGTACTGCCACTTTTGTGCCCGATAAATGGCAATGGGCTCGCCACCCGTCTAACATAATTGGCGAAACGTGGGTGCTAGTTCACCTCTGCCTACCCCTTCGGGGATATAGGCGTGATTTATGTATGTCTGTATGTATGTAAAAGAAGTAACGCACACCCTGAACACTACCGACCCATGCTAACTTACAGCCAAAGCCAAACCTCATTCGCCTTTATTGGCACTCGTTGTTCATTATGCAACATGTAACAGAAGTAACGCACACCGTGAACACTGCCCATACTAACTTAAGTCATATAAAAAACATGGTGATATCCAAAATTTCAAATGGAATTTTTTTTTGCCATATATATTGCTTTACGGGAAGAAAATATTTAACAGTGTCGTATTTTTAATAACGGCATAGTAAAAAAAAGTAAACAAAAACGAAATTGATTTTATCTTGTCAAACCAACCAGGAATATTCCAAAACATTGGGACGCTGAACCTGAACTACCACTCGGACCATAGAATAGTCAGATCAACAATAACATTAACCAAGCGAAAAATATCAAGAGCTAATTTTAAAAATGACCAATACAGCCAACTTAAGAGCGAAGAAGAAATAAGCAGGTACAATGAAAGCCTAATATCACAGCTATCTGCACCCCCAACTATCTGCGAAATCACCTCGGTACAATATTGCTACAACAGGATAGAAAAGGCTATCACATTTAGTTTAAAACAAGCCCGTCTAAAGAGAGAAGAAAATAAACAACACAAAATACTATCGACAAGTACAGTAAGGCTATTAAATAGAAGAAAGGAATTACAGAGAACTAAAAACAAATCACGAAGCGAAAAAAATGAATTGATCGCACTTTATAAAATAGTCAACAAATATATAAAATCAGATTACGCAAAATATAGACAAGACACAATAAAAGAATACCTACAAAACACTGGCAGTACAAAGAAGGCTTATAAGAAACTCAGGACTAACACAACATGGATAGAAGGACTGAGAAAAAAAGATACAGAATTGTACACTAGAAGCGATATCATTACTATCGCAACAGAATTTTACAGAAATCTTTACAGCAACAGAGCACAACAGAGCACAACAACCACAAACCTTTTCACAGAATTACATGACACACAAGAAAGAAACATTAAACCAATAGACGCAACAGAGATAATTGAAGCAATAAGGAAACTGAAGCTAGACAAAAGCCCTGGTTTAGGTAATATTTCGAACGAAGCACTGAAAAAAGGACACATAACTTTGGCTGTACCATTAGCTGAACTATTTAACATGATTCTGCAGAACTCTGAAACACCGTCCCAATGGTCGGAATCCAATATCATATTAATATATAAAAAAGGTGACCCGAAAGAAATAGTAAACTACCGACCAATTAGCTTGCTAGCGAGTCTATACAAATTATTCTCCACGATTATAAATACAAGGATTAGAGATACTTTGGAAAAAAAGCAACCGGTGGAGCAAGCAGGCTTCAGAAAGGGTTTCTCAACAGTTGACCACATTCATACCCTTGAAATGATAATGGAAAAGTACCAGGAAAACCAAAGAACACTTTATATAACGTTCATAGACTACAGAAAGCCTTCGACACGGTTAGTCATACAAGTATCTGGGAAAGCCTCAAGGAACAAGGAGTGGAGGATATATATGTTAATATCATCAATCCATATATAAAAACAATAAAAGTAAAATTAAGCTTGAAACTTTAGGCCCTAGCTTCCCAATAGAAAGGGGAGTGAGACAAGGCGATCCGTTGTCTCCAATAATATTTATAGCTGTCCTCGAGGGGATCATAAACAAGCTAGACTGGAGCAAACAAGGACTATACATAAAAGACACCTACTTAAACCACCTTAGATTCGCGGATGACCTAGTACTGCTATCCGAGTCATCCTCCCAATTACAGAACATGGTGGAAACTCTAAACCTAGCTAGTGTAAAGGTGGGACTAGAAATAAATATTACAAAGACTAAGGCAATGACAAATAGCTTGAAAAGACCAATTATATTATTAATAAAAAAAAAAAAAAAAAAAAAAAAAAAAAAACCATTGAAATAGAGAAACGAATAAAATCAACATGGAACAAATACTGGGGTCTCAAGGACATTTTTAAAAGTAATTTACCACAAACCATTAAAACTAAAGTCATGAACACGAGCCTGTTGCCATGTTTGACATATGGTTGCCAAACGTGGAAATTCACTGCCGAAACAAGAAAAAAGATAAGCGTCTGCCAGAGAGGACTCGAACGAAGTATGCTAAAGATAAGAAAGTTGGATAAAATAAGACACACAAAAATAAGAAAAATAACTAAAGCAACAAACGCTCTGAGTTACGCTCAAAAATTGAAATGGAAGTGGGCAGGACATGTTGCGCGACTAACAGATCATAGATGGACCAAAAAAGTAACATTCTGGAACGGACCAATAGGTAAAAGAACAAGAGTAGACCTATTACAAGATGGAAGACGACATTAAAGCAATAGCTGGTCCAAACTGGAGACAAGTAGCTAAAGACAGAGACAAATGGGCATCACTGGAGGAGGCCTTCACCCACTCTGGGTTCCAGTAGATTAAATAAAAAATAAAAAAAAAGTAACTATAAATACTATAAAATAATAATTAGGTTACGCATAAAATAAACAAAGTAAGAATAAATAACATAGAATTAACTAAACAAAACTAACACATACATAGTTATTAAGAAATGTAAATTCTCTGGAAATAAAAGGCTTAAAAAAAAAAAAAAAAAAAAAAAAAAAAAAAAATTGCTTTACGGAAGAAAATATTTAACAGTGTCGTATTTTTAATAACGGCATAGTATGTATTTTTATTACTGTGTTAGTGTTCAGAATGTGCGTTTTCCTATAACATGTTGTATAAGCAACGAAACAATTATTTTTGAAATTAAGTGTTTACATTAGGTATATGAAATGTCATAACAAATAATGTTCTAACATCCGAATTATTTTAAACTGACAAATAAACCCTACTGAATTGAATGCCAAAAATGAGAAATCCTCTTATGTCTGAGGACGAACTAATGACAGCGATAAACACCTCAACACAAAGGAGTTAAATTTATTGTAAGTAGTAGGAAATATTTCCAAGAAAAATCCGTTCTACAAAAGATTCATTCATCGCTATGAACTGTCAAAAATCCAATGAATTTTGGTTGTTCAACGTGATAAATGACTATATCATATCGTGTTTCGGTGGACATACTAGCCGGGCTGGTATACTTTCAGCCTCTTTCGTCGATAAGAATGCATCATATTAGTATTTAAGTATGTATGTTAAACATTATACTATTAGATTGAGACCTAAGTGAAAATAACGCACCTTTAATAACCTCTCGTGTGCCTGGTACTTGTTAAAAGTTAAGACAAAGGGAAGGATTAAAATGATACGCCGAATTGTTGAAAGGCTATTCAAATAATGAGAGAGCCATATTTTAACCTTCCAGTGAAACAATTACAGGTTTAGACCTTAAAAACCGAATCCGATGGGCATGCATGAAAAATTAATGAAGTGAAAGAAGTATGTAAGAATAGTACCAAGTTAAAAGAAGTTATCTCTGCCTAACTACGTGGGAAAAAGGCGTGACGAATGACTTTATCCTTAAAATAGTTATGACGTTGATATATAGTCACTGTCCCATATGAAAAGTCTGGATTCTCTCAACATTTGACAGTAGCCTCCCAACGCCATCCGCCAACAGTTCCATTGAGACATTTATTAATTATTAACAAAAGAGACGGTGGGTAATTTGATTACATGCCATTATCGCTAACATAACATTCACGAGAGATCACTAACATCTAATACTCAAGTACGCTGGACTGAAGGTTGTCATCCAAAAAATTAAGCCAATTTCATTATCGCCATCTTGGCGCTGGTGTACGAAGTGAACGTCCACGGAACTAATATTAGAGATGCATTTGTAATGTCAAATACAAGCAACAAATTCAAATTTAGTACCCATGCCGCTTGATAGGGCGCTTCAGATCGACACAAGAAACATTTGTGATTTTAGTAGACGTATTGAGTGCAGCGTACTTGTATAATAGAAGTCAGTGCGAGAGATACACAGAGAGCTCTTAACACTATTCTGTCTCCGATAGGGTCTTCTCCATCAGATAGAGACTTGACCTGCGAACAGAGCGTGGTCATTCCTCGTCCCCCCACTTTAACAGGAAGATCCATCTCCCCCATGCACTCCGCCAGCCAGTTCCTAAAGTCCATGATCACGTTGAAGAACTCAGTCTTGGCCAGGGTCGGGGGGAGAGCTACCACGACGGACGCGACCATCGATATGACACACATACGGATCTGAGGGTCGGGCGTGTACCGCATATAGGTCAGGATGTGGAGAACCTCCCAGCAGTACGCCGGACACTTGGGGCAGTTCCGACTGGCTAGGATCACGTTTCCCACCACCGAGAGGTATTTCAACAGTAACATATTATCCACATCCTGCCTAAGATTGTGGTGGGACAGGCCCAGTTGCCTATGCCCAAAGCCGCAGACAAGGGGGTAGAAGAAATGATCAGACACCGCTGCAAACTCATTCCTCTTAGCCTTCGCGAACGGATGCGGTCTGATACTATGATAGTACTTGTCTTGTTGATCAATCTGCGACGTATGATCTCCTCAGCCGGCACATCATCCGCTTCCTCCTTCTTCCCGACGACTTCCCCCCCTCCCCCCTCAGGTTTGGGGGGTTGGACGTCTGCGATGCGGTTGGCCGCCGCCGCTAAAGCGTCCAGCATGAAGATCTTCAAGGCGATGGAGTATCTTCCCACATCTGCATGGATCTCCTTACAAAGGTGCTCCGCCCCGACTCTTGGCTGACAGCAGACGATGGCCACCACCGCTCCGAACCTCAACTCTTCAAATCCATCGACGTGGAAACGCTGTTCCAGATGGATGAAGAGTTCCAAGAGTTGTTCCGCTAGGGCGGAGTCTTCAGAGCGAAGCTGCTGGGTGATTAGGGCTTCGGCCACCTCCAGACTAGCCTCGAAAGTCTCTGGGTCCTTGGTATCTACCAGCGCGTCGAGTAGGTCCCGGAGATAGCTGGGTCTTTTGCGGGCGGCGGTTGGAGTATCATTGGTCATATCGTACGGTTGTAAGTCGTCATCAGAATCTAGAGGTTCAACCTGGTGCTTCTTATCACGTTCCAAGGCATCTAGCTTCACCGAGATGATGGTCCTCACTATCTCCTTAGTCTGCTCGTTGCTCTTCACCGCGGAGGTGATGATTGTGTTCTGCACCGGCATGCGATCCTCGTCATCGTCCACCGCTTTCACTGCTATCATATCTAAGAGCGCTTTCAGATCTATAGTGCGCATCTTGTACCCTTTCGGCGTCTTCCTATTCTCATCCATCAAGCACCGGGTGGTCAAACCAGTGATGACTCTGTTAATCTCCTGGCAACTCTCCGGCATGCCGGCATAATCAAAGCTTAACCTATCCAAGGCCTCCCTATCACCCCCCTCGATATCCGCCACCGATCTCAGGACCACCTCAACGGTAGACATTCCTATACACCGGAACTCCTGGGACAAAACTCCCAGATACTTGGTCATACCCTTGAAGAGTACGCTCTTCAGTTCAACCGGCCGCCATGGTAGATGGCGACTGACTGCCAACGCGACCCGATACTTGACCGCTAAGACGAGCAACGTCGCTATATACATGTGCTGTTGCACGTCTGTCGCATGCGTCATCTTAACATCTGCCCATACCAAGCTCAATTGGACTACCAGGTCTGCTAGTTGAGTTGCACCTTCTTGTCCGGTCGCCAGATAGTATATCAGATTCTCTGGCACGGTTGTATCACGGTAATCGCTCGGTCTCACATAGAACGGGACCTTATGGGTGAGTATCTCGCGCCAGGCTTGACTACGATCTAGACAATCACCTAGAAGCTGTTCTATACACTGTTCCCCACCACCATAGTCTATAGGACAGCGTCGTAGAACTAACATAGATAGCGAATCG
>CAWVPI010000048.1:0-14625 GCA_963931975.1 Cataclysta lemnata
CCGGCCCCGCGCCCCGCCGCCGCGCCCCGGACGCCTCTCCCGCACTCTATTTGACTCGTGCTATTGTTATAATATATTTTTGTAGGTTTTTGTCGTTGATAAATGAGTCAATTGAATGTTTATTGAATTGAAAATTAATGTTTATAAACTAAGACTAAGAAGTTGTTGCATTTGAAAGTATTTTATGGATACAAAGCGAGAACAATAAAATGTTTTTTCTATAAAGGTTTACATGTGAGGGATTCTACAAAGGTGTGAAGGACTTTGAAATGCACTGTTTCATATCAAATGATATTAATATATATATGTATTATTGTATATGTGTTATGTAATGAAGTCAATGTAGCGGCCGCACGCGGCGGCGTTTGTATTCCACCTCGTTTGTCAAAGCATATTCTGTACCTCGACCTACTCAATATTGTGTAACGACGATATTTAAATCATTTTCCGAAATGGGTATATTAATGTTATGAATATATTAAGTGATAAGAAGGATCGTATTTAAGACATGTGGTTTATGTGCACCTGCGAGGCGGGCGGGGGGCGGGGCGGGGGCGGGGTCCCCCTCCCCCGCCCGCCCTCCGTCTCCGCCGCCCTATTTATTGTAGCCCCGGCGTGCCTCCGGAGAGGCTCAGTCTGATGGAACATTGCAACAACATAAAACCATATTCATTTACATGTACGAGTAGTATTGTTTGACTTTAATTTATATGGTTCTATGGATTGAAATAAACGTTAATTGTTGTAATTATGCTGAGTTGTTTTCTTGAAGAGGCAAGAGCCGGCGGTCTTCAGTGGCGACCGCTGTTCTGTCCAATAAATCGCGGTTCAAGTACCTTGCACACTTTTCGAGGTTTTATTCAGCCCAAGCTCTTATTCACTCGCCCTGCTGCAGGAAGTACAATTATGAAGAGCTCCTGTGGGTCCGCAACCCGACTCATACATACATACATAAAGCGGAAAGGATTCTCTCCGTTCATCGGTCTCTCGACATGGTCCGTTCCGTTTTTTTTTCTATACTATCATTCATCACTAGCACCTTTACGGTGTGGTGGATGATATGAATCAAAAGGGAGTGGATGGCTTGATGACGTCTGACCGATATGAATGGAACAGGAAACACTGCCAGATAGCCTGGGAACAGCAGCGCAGGGAGAAAAAGAAATATCCCAGAAGGGGTAGGCAGAGGTTCATTCACACCCAGACTTCATGAATTATGTAAGGTATCTATGTAGTAGGTGGCAAGCCTATTGCCATCTATCGCGCACCGATACAGAGAAAAATTAATCAATAATTGGTACCAATAGATACAGTGCCGAGATGACACTTTTAGCTATACCTAGTTGGATACTTTTCAGTAGTCGCGACTGTACAAATAATTAAACATACCCAGTTGAAAAAAGTGGATAAAGCTAGGACAGGGCAGCCTACAATAGTACAGTGAGCTTCATTATGTAGATTGGCACTTTAGTGCCTTGTTACAATAAATATTTATACTGCTCATGCAGTCCTTTGTATGACAGAGGACTAAAGTGCATACATATATACTATATGTTACGCCTTTCTCCCACAGGGATAGACAGAGATCACTTCTTTCCACGTGCTACGATCCTTACATATTTCTTTCGCTTCATTTAATCTCATAAATTTTTTCATGCATGGCCGTTGGTTTCGGGTACTCTTGACCTGGCACCTTTTTAAATAGACTATCAATTTGATTATGAAAGATCCGCCTAGGCCTTCCCCTTCCCATTTCGTCAACCTATAGTAAAAATTCTCAAACGATTGTAAATTCAACCTCTAATTTGCAAAAGTCGGCACTCAACAGGTTCATTCGGTTAAAGGTGGACCCTCAATCGTAACTAACAGGTATCCATATTTAATAATCTACCTAAAATTTACAACTGTTGTAAATGTCTACTCTTAGGGCCTGTTTCACAATCGACAGGTAAGTTCGAAGTAGCTTACTTTGCAGTGCAAGTGACATATATTTCATATTACAACTGTCAAATAATCTGCGAAGTAAGCTACTTAGAACTTACCTCTCGATTGTGAAACAGGCCCTTAGTAAAAGATTTGTGAGACTAATTTTATTAATTGTTACTCCTTCCTGCTAAGCCAATAAGAAAAAGTAGCATGTAGGAGGTGGTCCCTCAATTGAAACTAGATAATTGCTATAGCCTATTCGATAATAAAAACATTAACAAACTATTGCTGCACCGAACAGTATAAGGTCTAAGATAAACTAATGTACCGTTTTACTCAAAATACTAATCAAACTCCTGTGAAGAAATACTACGGTCGAGGTGACCACATAATACATACATACATACATAAATCACGCCTATATCCCAGAAGGGGTAGGCAGAGGTGAACTAGCACCCACGTTTTGCCAATTATGTTAAGTCCCATGTAATAGGTGGCGAGCCTATTGCCATTTATCGGGCACAAAAGTCGCAGTGCATTGCTGGGTGGTATAAGAGCAACGCTGCTGCCCATTCTTCATCACTGTTTTATCCTTAGTCGCCTTGTACGACACCCACGGGAGAGATTTGGGGTGGTGACAATTGTATTCTACTCTGCCGTCACCACACGGCACCAGTCCACGTAATATGTTTTACAAATCTTTTTCTAAGAGTAGACATTTACAACAGTAGTAAATTTTAGGTAGATTAAGGGTCCACCTTTAACCGAATGTAACTATTGAGTGCCGACTTTTACAAATAAGAGATTGAATTTACAATAACTTGAGAATTTTTACTATAGGCACATTCATATTGACACATTCAAAAGCTCAAAATTCCTATGTGGACCCTCAAAGGGAACGCACATAGCTTTTGCTTATCACACTGTTTACATAGCTTTTGCTTACCCGAGGACTAAAGAGGTAATCTTAATAAGGGTGTTTGCGTTTAAAAAGGCATCAACAATCAAATGCATCAACACATAGGCTATAACTTGTATTAGCCATTGACCAAACAGATGCATGACTAAAAACTTCATCCCATTACCTTGATCTGTTCATTTAATGCAATAAATTAGTAAATTCATGTCCCTCGCTGCGTCTCTGTAAGCAGACTTCTCTTCTTTTGGGCTACGATGCTACGACTTGACTACGGCGTAGCACTTTTGGAAAGAGTCGACGATTTCTAACCGCTCTATTTTTGAGGAAAACAATGTATCTCTCATTGTGATTTGATTTGATTGGGCGTCAGAGAAAATATTACAAAGAAAATCTGTATTTTCTTATAGAATAATATAACTATTTTATTATAGAAAAGTCTCTACTTTTCTTTGTAATCGTATCTCTCCGAAATACAGAAACGCTTCTCAAATTTTGAGTACTGCTTATAAAGTTAAGTGGACAATACCTGTCAGAATTTGTTAGGAAAAACGTCAATTTTGACATTGCTTAAATGTTATGCAGGTCTCAAATTTTGAGTACTAGCGTTTCTGTATTCGGTATATCAAATAATACATTGAATGTTCGGTTTATTCGAGATTCTTTGATTTAAAGTTCCGGGTTCGAGCTCCAGACGAGCTAAATCGTATATTTATTAATTTATAAAAAGAGTTTTTTTATTATTAATCTAATCTCCTTTGTTTAGAGCTAAGTAGTATGACACGCGTGATTGTATGACATGTTGTAATCAATTTTCACTTCGCATGCTCTAAAAGTGCTTAAGTGTGCAGGATATAGGCTGCACAAAATCGAATTTTGTGCTCAAGAGCATTAACGTATCTACTCATAAATGTATCTATATTAAGGCAAAGAAAATGAGCCTTACCGCCAAACACAATAAGAAAATCAGAGGTAGAATTTGTTATTTTATAATATTTACTTAATGTGTTTTTTAAGGCATAAAAGATATTAAAGGTTATTAAATTATTTTAAGAAAATTATTATTACTAAATATATTTAATACTTGGCTGTATAGGTCTGCAGCCCAAGCCTAATATCAATGGGAAAACCAATTTCCTTCAGTATTCAAAACTGTACTAATTTTAGTTTGAATTTTAAGAAATGTTATGATTAACTACTGTTTTATTTCCTCGCAATCGAAGTGAAAAGCAGAGTTTATAACTCGTCCACAAAACCTTTTTAACCTCGACATTACAATTAGCTGCTTAAAGTCTGGGATAAAACTAATTCGTTTTGTGCACTTGTTGAAAAATCTACTATTTATAATAGATTTACAACGAATTTAAGTGTTCCGATCTCTTTACTTTTCTATCAAAACCTTACCTTTTCCATGAATAATTTACAATCTGAGATATTGCGACATTGACATTGCCTACAACAATAGGACACACGGCGTCGAAAACTAAACAATTTTGCCGACCATACGAGTCCTTACTTAGGTATTCGACAACCATCGTATAAGCCCGACAGACGTAGAGCTAATTTTGAAATGGCGGCACATGAATGTCCACGCTTAGGCGTTATATCAGCCCCTTTAGACAAGTGGTCAATCTATTCGAACGAATAGAATACTGTGTATGTTTATTTATGTAATACGTCAGTTTCATACATATGATTGTATTCTATTCGTTCTAATAGATTGACTTTTCTAGAGGGAGGAAAGTCGAGGGGACGGCCCGATGAAAACGCAGTGTGAATAGTAAAAATCGTTTATTGAAATATAATTGTATGTTTGTACAGACAATGCGGTAAAGACAGCCGTCGTGTCGGTCGAACACGAGATATAAAATATAGCACGGAATATCTGAACCGTCGGCCTCTCCTGTTACGGCTGTGTCCGCACTAAGCGCCCCCTTAGGGGAGGCCTAGGGGCCTTACACACTAACACTCTAAAATAAATGGCAAACATGCGGCGAGCTCCAGGGGAAGGCACTGTACTCCGAAGGCCTCCGCGGCCCACAAGCTACGCGCTACGGGTGCTACGCGACTACGCGCTCTACGAGACAACTCCACGTGGCTCAAACCTCGCTAGGTTGGTGGTAGCTACGACCTGCTCATATGGCAATCACCAAATTCTATTTACGGAGGCTAATACGAATCTAAAATTCGTTATTTATTTCGAAAAAGTGCGGTGTATAGAAATCATGTTTGGACACAGATAGCAGATAGGTTAGGATATACTACTACACGAAAATATACGAAAAAGTGTGTCACAAAATATAACTCTTATTCAGGTATATAAACTCTGCATCTTCTTAGGCTCGAGTTCACCAACCAACACTTAATAAACAGGTTATTAATAATATTAACCATTGGTTTTTGACATTTTTACTGTATGGAAACACTGCCAGAAACTGTAGGCTATTTTTTAATTATTTTATTTTACTTTTTGGTAAACTCTAGCCTTAGAGGAACTGATGGCGGTCACCCAGCGTCTCGGCAGACGCGTCCCGTGCGCATCACCAATAAATGCTCTTAAAATTAAATTTATCTCTATCGATACAACTATCTACGATTATTCAAAAATTATATGCATATGTCTTCAGCAGTATATATTAAAATAAAATTTCTCATAATCTGCATTGTTTTCCGACTATTATAGTATGTGGTTAAAACCCCACTACTAAAATATAATTTTGCGAGGGTTGCCTTCTCCGAATCTGTAGCAGCGTTTGAATGTTCAGCACAAAACTTCAGCTCCCAATTGTAAACAATAGGCGGTTCGCCTATCATCCGTCGTGTCCAGATACACGCGGTGCGGTACTCGCAGCAAAAAAATAATAAAAATATAATCAATTATAGTAGAACAGTAGCGAAACTAGGAAACACGTTGGACCCTGTGCGAGAGGGGGTCATCCATAAAGTACGTCACACTGGTTTCGTGATTTTCCGACCCCTCCCGCGGCCTCGTCACAGTCGGTCACAATATTTGTGAGACATTTATCAATTTCACATTTAGACATTGGGACGAAACAGCTTCCGAGACGGTCAATCACGTTCATTTTCTGTGTCTTTCCGTTCCGTTGCTAGTTCAAAGACTTTTCTGTCCGTCTGATTTGTTTGCCCTATCAACAGAACAGAAACACAGAGAACATGACCATGCTCGACCGTCTCGGACTCCACTCAATTTTAAAAAGGTGACGTATCTAAACTCGGGACCAATGAAGGCGTGACGTCCTCTACGGATGGCCCTGTACGGACGGCGTCTATGCCGTGGCCACGGGCTGGAAGGACCTCACGATGCTGAGCAGCGCGGTGTAGGTGCCGGCCACCAACCCGACCACGCCCAGCACGAACAGCAGCGCGTCCTTGATCAGGAGCGCGCGCGGGAAGCGCGACTGGCGCGCCCACGCCATGCACGACTCCATCACCGCCGGGAAGCAGATGCCCAGCGCGGACAGGCACAGCGCGCCGAACAGCGAGATGAACAGCCCCAGCCGCGGGATCGCCACCGCGAACACGACTGACAAATTAACATTAAAGTATGCTTTATTCATATAAGGTATCATTACATACACTCATGAATCGTCAAACAAATAACGTTTTCACTTCTCATGCTCTGAAAGTGCTTATTTGTGCAGGATATAGGCTGCACAAAATCGAATTTTGTGCTCTAGAGCATTAACGTATCTACTTATAAATGTGTCTATATTAAGGCAAAGAAAATGAGCCATGCAGCTAAACACAATAAGAAATTCCGAGATAGAATTTGTTATTTTATATTATTTACTTAAATTTATTTGCCTAATGTGTTTTTTAAGACATAAAAGATATTAAAATTTTAATTCAAGTAGGTGTGGTGGGTTATTAAATTAATTTAAGAAAATTATTATTTCAAAATGAAGTTAATACTTGGCTCTATAGGTCTGCAGCCTTGTAGCAGCCCTCGCCTTCGGCTCAGGCTGCTACAAGGCTCGGACAAAAATGATTCGTTTTGTGCACTTGATGGAAAATCTACTATAAACACTAGAAATGAGAAGAAAAACGGTTTCCAATATTTAACGTTATAAGCTACAACTGCGCACACAATGAGCCGCTTCTTTACTTCAACAACGCGACCAGTCCAATAATTGTGTTTTAGAAGACAACACGTTATTGAAGCAAAGAGGCGAGAATTGAGGGTGATTGTCAAGAAAACAGTAGCATCTGTAGTACCTACACTGAATTATTACATTATTGGTTTTTAATTTGGTGCTAACCTGCCTTACGTTTTTTTATCGTCAAACTCGCAGAGTCCTGTCATTACTTTAAAAATTACACAGGTATCATCAGCAAACAAGACCGTTTAGCCAAGATTGGCTGTATAGTAAAGCAGTAAGGCAGATCATATTTATGTAAATAAGAAAAAGCAAAGGTCCTAATATGTCACTCTCACATTATAATTGCGCTCCCGAAGACTCCGCCCTATTTATGACAACTTCCTGTGTTCTCTCGCTCAACTATGACTGTAAGCTACTGGAAGAAGACCGCGGGCCTGGCTGACCGCTCCACTCACAGGTGACGAGGCACAGGGTGATGCGCAGCGCGTACTCCCAGAGGCGCAGGCGCTGCGAGCCGCGCGCCTCCAGCCAGGGCAGCAGGTACCCGCGCCACACCACCTCCACCGGCACGAAGCAGTGCAGCCCGTAGCTGATGAAGATGGCCACCGCGAACATCACGATCACCGCCGTCGCCAGTCTGCGAATTGCCTGCTTTAGAAACTAGTACGATAGGACACGCTCAGTCGCAGTTATGTTGCACGCGTTCAAACCAAAATACGACAACATGGTTACAAAAAAAAACATTATTTTTGAATTTGCATTGATTCATTTGTTATTTTATTTATATTTAATACTATGTATTTGATGTAAAAATTATAGCAGGAATATTAAAAAAATATTTTAAATGAAAAGAACTATTATTATTATCATTCTAGTACATCTAGGCAGGGAATAGACTTGCTTCCTCAGTGTTAATTTTTAAGTACATACTAGAAATGCAAAGACTCATGACAATAATTGTTTTGATTTTAATTTTGTTTTGCTCTTGCTAAGCTAAAACAAGGTTTAAAAGATTTCTTTAACTGTACTCAATGTTTAAAATTTAGAAAATAAATGACCATTTCCTTCATAATTGTTCAATTTCATTCACCTATTGTTTACGGCGTGATGGATGTTAATTAAAAAGGCTCAAGCTCTTCTTTGAAATCCATTATCACAAGGAATAGTGCATTCGAATCTAATGGGAGTGCCCTAGCATCTATTTCAATTGAAACGCATCTCGATGCGAGTAGGGGCCGCAGCCGTGGACGCAATTAACATTGGGCCTTATGTAGCTGACGAGGGCTCAGGGCCACGGGGGGCGAAGTCCGAGTTCATATTATATGTCACGCGGACAATCACAGGCGACACAATCAAACGCAACGCGACACACGCGACACCGACGGAAGGATATCTATCGCTGTGTAGGGAAATGGCGCCTAAAGTGGATATTCTTGATTTTAACGGCGGGTCCCAATATTCTATTTACAGTTGAAGGTAGAAGTACTTCAGCTTAGTTGCATAGCAAATTCGGTCATTTATCGTAATATAACTATGCCACGCAATTAAGCTTTAGTAAGCTTACTTTTAATGTAGATAGAATATTGGGTGCTGGTTCACCTCTGCCTACCCCTTCGGCGATATGGGCGTGATTAAAGTGTGTATGTGTATTGGAACCCGCCGTAATACTATTTGCACATATTGGTTAATGATAGTGGGGAAGATACAAAAGGGCTCTGGAGTATTGATTAAAGCCCGAAATAAATTTAAAAAAAAAAAGAATTGCCAATACGCATGGCGCGAGGTAGGATGTTTATTTCGTTCCTGCCTCCTTAAGGGAGCAGACAAAGAGGCTGGCGACACAGATCCGTTTTTTATTCACGAGAGTATACCCGCTCTATCAAATTTTGCCAGAGGAATAGAGCAAGAGTCTGAATAACAGACATCGATAGTACGGTCAGTATCAAAAGTACATTGAGACTAATAATCTGTCATATCTAGTATAACAAAGCTTGTCCATCACACTTTATGAATAATTGTGATAAATAGACCCCCCAGTTATCTCTGTGTACTGACGTCACAGTAGGGTATAATGGGGACAAACTGGCACGCTATGGTAATTGTAAAATTGTTAACAGCGATGTAAACTCTCCCACTCGATCCCTAGACAAAACACTGTCAAGTGGCGGAGAGAGATTTGTCTACGTCCCGTGCTAGGCCTGCAGAGTGCTCGTGAGACCGTCGCAGTGTGTGTGGGGGTGAGACTCACGGTCCGCTGGGCAGGTCGAGCGTGATGGAGTCGCTGCAGTGCGAGGCGCAGGACGCGTAGCCGAGCGCGCCCAGCGCCACGTACATGAGCACGATGGTGCTCATGCCCACGTTGAGCACGCCGCACGGCTCGCCGAACGCCTTCGGGCTCTTCATGTTGTTCTCCAGCGCGATCACCTGAGGGGGACAGAGGCTCACACTCGTGCCACAGCAAAGCACATTTTACCACGGGTGGTAAAACCCAGAAAGTCTCAGGTCGCAAGCATTTGGCGCGAGCTGAAGGCGAGGGCGATTTGATATGCGATCTGAGGCTTTATTCTTTACCGCCCGAGGTAAGTACTTTGCGTAGCAGCCGCGAAATGCCACTTTCTGGTCGGGTGTGAAATAATGAATATTTATTACACTCACACCTATCATCCAACTCAAAGTAAGTCGCGTAAGCACTTGTGTTATGGACAAATTTAAAAATATTGATTTAAAAGATAATATTGTGTAATATAGGTAATTCTCATCGAACTATGTATGTATGTATATAAATTCGCTTGAATCCGTTCCATCCATGACAAAATAATAGTTTTAAGGAAAATCAATTAAACTTATGTCGCCAGCAGCGCATGATCTATAAGTTTTTATGTTTAAAATTGCTGTATCTCAGCTCCCAAGTTTCGTAGTTTTGCAACTAATGTAGCAAAATAAATTTAACAGATAATTATAGATCTTGCTTTTATATAAAGTATAAAACATTAACATAAATATTTAATATCAGAAATTAGAATACAAATAATAGCTCCATTTTTGTAATAAAACTACATAAATAGCTCCACCCAGAAATAACTGCTTGTAAAAGAACTAGATTGGGACATTAACATAAATATTTAATATCAGAAATTAGAATACAAATAATAGCTCCATTTTTGTAATAAAACTACATAAATAGCTCCACCCAGAAATAACTGCTTGTAAAAGAACTAGATTGGGAACGAGTATAAAATTCAATTTACACACATTCTAGTGACGCAGTATCATTCAATTTGCATTTAATATTTCATCGATTACTTTTCCATGGAAATAACATTTCGTCCGACATAGATACATAAGATTATATTAGTTTTCAAGACTTTTGCAAAATATAAATTTGCAGCTCTAGGATATTTAGTTAGAACTGAGCGGGCGTCATTTGGCACCTGCGCCCGAATCATATTACCAATACGACGCCACGCCCAATACCGCTCACTTGAAATCGTATGCAAATATCGGTATTCAATTCATACAACTATGAGGTAGGTAGTTATCAGCACAGTAACAAAAAGGCTCGGCAATATTGACCGCTAAAATTAAATGGCAATCAGTAAATTTCTATCACATCACCAGCCTTTTTAATGTCCCCACTGTTGGGGTACAGCCTTCCCTATGGATGGATGGAAGAATATAGGGAGAATGGGCCATGACCCACCACACTGGCCCAGTGCGGATTGGTGGTGATATTAACCCGGGACCAACGACTGAACGTGCCTTCCCAAGCACAGAGGAACTCGGTATAATAAATTTTTGGTCACCCATTCAATGACCAGCCTTAGCAAATATTGCTTAGTTTACGCAATCGCAGGCCGAGAGTGCCGAGGCACTGCGCTATCGAGTTCCCCAAGTAAATTTCTATATCTACTAGAATAATATTATTATTTTTATTTATTTATTTATCGAAGTGCAGTCAACAAAAACAAATATGTAGGTACCTACTAACAAGAATTGCATCTAGAAGTTGATAAGAAATCTTAATTTAAATACAGTTTTTAATTAAAGACAGCTACGGCTAGCGTTATGAAATTTATAAATTGAACTAATGATAATAATCTCCAGATTGTGAAAATTAACTGAGATAATACTACTATACAGTTAACGGGGCTTACGTTACTGCTAATGAGTTTGATAGCAGTGTTCGGGCAGTAAGCTGAAACAATAGGAGGTGCTCTTTAGAGCAGTGGCATAGCGCTCGGCCTACGATTGCGTAAACTAAGCAATGTTCGCTAAGGTCAATGGATGGGTGACCAAAAATGTATTATTGTGCCCCCATGCTTCAAAAGGCGGCTGCATCTGCAGTCGTTAATACCCACCAACCCGCACTAGGTCAGCGTGGTGGGTTATGGCCCACTCTCCCCGTATTTCTTCCATCCACAGGGAAGAATTTAAGGAGGCACCCCAGCTGTGGGGACACTAAAAAGGCTGGTGATGAAAATCTCCAAATTCATTAGGCCGAGAAAAACATTGTACCAACTATAAACCAAATATAACTTTGTATAATAAAGCGAGTTCCAATTTCGCAGCTTCTGCCGGGTGAGCGATGGGATGGGACTACAGATATATCAATTTGATATTGATATATCTCTGGATGGGATGCTGCAGTCACATATTATGGCAATTGAATCCTAATTCTCGCGTCGCGAGAATTGTCGCGCTGCGCATTAAGTCATTTAAATGGATGCCAATGGATGACTTGTAATATATGCAACATGTTACAGAAATAAACTCTGAGCACTAACATTACTAACTTATCGCCGCACTCAGAGACGTCAAATAACATTAGTGAGTACATAACCTCAAAAAATTACAATTCAAAACTAGTCGCTATTCTTATCGGGTCTATGGTCTAGATTTGAATGAAAATTTTTGACATTAAATACTCATTAAAGTTAATTGACTTCTTTGAGTGCGGCAGATAGTCATGTAATAAAAACTAAGGTGATTTTCCATACATTTTGCTTTACTGACCGTACAACTTGTATGGAGTAAGAAAAAACAATTTCGATTTTTCAATAACACTGTAGTATATATAAGACTAGTTTTGAATTGTCATTTTTTGACATTAAATACTCATTAACGTTAATTGACGTCTCTGAGTACGGCTGTAGGTGAGCATGGGTAGTGTAAAAAGTGTGCGTTATTTCTGTTACATGATGTACATACGTACATAGGCAACCCGTACACAGTAAATCTCGATCGCGATCCAGATTGATTGTGTACGGGCGTAAAACTATTTCGCACACAATCAATCTGGATCGCGATCATTGATTTTGTTGAGTGCACTTCGCTAGGAGGCCGCCAGCGGGTAATCGCGGAGCCTCTACAAGGGGCTAAGTGGAAGCGGTTAACTCACCACGCCGACGGCCGTGAGCGCGAACAGGATGGTGCCGAAGAAGAGGGGGAAGGTGCTCGGCGAGCCCCACAGGTCCAGGGGCTCCGGGGACCGCTCCCCGGAGACCAGGTAGTAGACCACGATGCCCAGCCCCACGAAGGTCAACACGTTGGCCACCGCCGAGAAGGGAGCCAGCATCTTCAGGTTGGGGATCAGGTTGAAGGCCATCAGTGGGCCCAGGATGACCAACATGTGCACCTCCACGCTCATCTCGTAGAACGGGTCCACCACCTGCGGGGGTCATGCAACACATTGACGGTCTAAACATACATAAATCTCTCTCGGAGCTCGCTAGCGCAGTGGCATAGTGCGCTTGGCCTGCGATTGCGTAAACTAAGCAATGTTCGCTAAGGCCGGTCATTGGATGGGTAACCAAAAATTTACTTAAGTTAAGCCGGTGGTCCCGGCTGCATCTGCGGTCGTTAACACCCACCAACCCGCACTGGGCCAGCGTGGTGGGTTATGGGCCAATCTCCCTGTATTCTTCCATCCATAGGGAAAGCCCGTGCCCCAGTAGTGGGGACATCAAAGGGCTGGTGATGATGATAATGATGATGATACATAATCATCACGCCTATATCCCCGGTGTACCCACTTTTCGCCAACTAAGTTAACTCCCATGTAATAGATGGCGAGCATGTTGCCATCTATCGGGCACATAAATCGCAGTATATTGCTACGTGGTAATGCTGCTATGCTGCCCATTACTCTTACTTATGCCACCTATCAATGGACTGCGTCATCCGTGCCCGTTAAATAGCAATAGGCCCGGCACCTTTTACATGGAATCTAACCTAATTGGCAAAACGTGGCTGTTAAGTAATGCATCTTAATAAGCGTGATTTATGTGTGTAAATAAACATTCTCCTCTCCCAGTTTTGATTATAGACTTAATAAATAAACAGCGTTGACGCGTTAGGAACTACGAGATTCTCATACATTTTACTCACCTCGTGGCGTCTTACTGCCGCACTCAGAGACGTCAATTAGCGTTAAAGAGTGCTTTTTATATACAAAAATGTCAATTCAAAACTAGTCGCTATCCTTACCGGGTCTATGGTCTAGCTAGATTTAAATTAAAATGTATTGTCATTAAATACTCATTAAAGTTAATTGACGGCTCCGAGTGTGGCAGTTAGAGGCCAATGTGATGGCGCTCTTGGGGGTCGGCCATCATCGCTGGGGGCCACGAACGCTTCGCCAACAAAGTATCGGGTGACGAGACACGGCCCATCAGCGAAAAGTGCCACAGCTGCTGACACTAATGCGGCCAAACAAAAATGATCCTAATTGCCAACCGATAGGGTCGGCGTATCGGGTTCAGTCAGCAAATACTAGTTCCCATAGGAACGCACACCTGTCCTATTACGCTGACGACGCGTTATTGCCGTACCGACGATAACCGATAAAGTGTTTAGTGCGAAAATTCGATATTCGATGACTCGGAAAAAGATTTAAATAACTATGATTATAATATCAACCTATCGTCATATTATATGGATATGGATAGCAATGGCGGGAAAATGACGGATGGAAGAAAATTGCATGCGGCACAGATGAGAATGTTGAGGTGGACGGACGTACCGAGTAAAAAAATGGAAAAGATAGGGAATGAGTAGGTTTGGGAGTCTGAAAGTGACGCCAGTGACAGAAAAGTTGAAAGGGAGCCGTTTAGTTCGTTATAGATGGGGTGCCTAAAAAGTTACGGAACTGAAAATGTGAGGTATGACATGAAACTCATGGGTGTGATTGAGGAGACGACGAGTGACAGAAGACAGCGGAGAAAGACGACACACCTACTGTGCCGACCCAAACAGAATGAGATAAGGGCTGGGTGATGGTGAGAATGAATACTGTAACCATACACAGAGCAGTATAATCTGTCCACCTCGCCACTGATGTGTCCCTTGAGTGAAGTAAGAGCTAAGCGAGAATATTTGCTGTAGCGGTACCTGACTAAAACTTCTCTAGGATGATAAGAATCAAAGATGCTGCTTGAGAAACATAGTGCGCTGACCCCAAACATGTGATGGCGATTGCATCAAGAAGAGCACGGCATGCAGGGCTCCCTACCTTCTTGATGTTGTCAGCGATGAACACGATATAGACGCAGCAGATGCCCAGCTGGTAGACGACGAGGAAGACGTCGACGGTGAGCGCGGCGGCGCGCGCGAGGCCGCGGGCGGCGCGCGGGCCCGCCTGCAGCGCCGTCGCCATCGCCGCCG
>CAWVPI010000049.1:0-19618 GCA_963931975.1 Cataclysta lemnata
CTGCGAAGTCCCGCAGGGAGGAGCTCCCTCCCCATCTGCGCGCGAAGATCCGCAGGAAGCGAGAGCTGCGCCGCCTGTGGGCGACAACCCGCTGCCCACGCCTGAAGACGGAGCTCAACGGCCTGACCTCCAAGCTGTCGGAGGCCGTGAGGAGATGGCGCGGTAGCTGTTGGGAGAGTCGCATAGACCATGCGACTGACAGCGCCGCCGACCTCTTCCGGCTGAACCGACAGCTCACCCGGTCCGCCCCCCCTGTCTGCCCGCTGTTGGACAGCGCCGGCAGGCGTCGCTACGCCGCCGCAGACAGGGCCCACATCCTGGTGGACCACCTGGGGGTGCAGTTCACCCCCCACCCGGCCTCTACCGACGCCGCTGTCGTCGAGCACCACAGGCACGTGTGTCGCCGTGTCGAGGAGATCCTGTCGGCCCCAGCGCCGCCGCTCCGCGGGGAGGACTTCATCTCCCCTGCCGAGCTGCGCAAGGCCGTCCTCCGCCTCCACAGGCGGAAGGCGCCCGGGCCTGACGGCATCTCCTCCGCGGCCCTCATGCAGCTTCCTTAGAGGAGTCTGGTGGCACTCACCAGGCTCTTCAATGGCATCCTGCGCACCGGGCACTTTCCACAGGCGTGGAAGTGTGGGCGGGTCATAGTCCTTCCGAAACCGGGCAAAGACAGGCGACTGCCCTCAAGCTACCGACCCATCACGCTACTATCGCACGTGGCCAAGCTGTTCGAGCGCCTGCTGCTGCGCCGAGTCCGCCCGCACGTCCCTCTCAGGGACGAGCAATTCGGATTCCGCAGCGGCCACTCGACCTCGCTACAGCTGGCGCGCGTGCTCCACCACCTCACGGCCAACCAGAACCGGGGCCACCGGACGGTGGGGGTCTTCTTGGACATCGAGAAGGCCTTCGACCGTGTCTGGCACCCCGGCCTCATCTTTAAGTTGGCCGCCACCAGCATGCCGCCCGCCATCGTGCAGATGGTAGCGTCTTTCCTCGAGGGTCGTAGCTTCTACGTTTCGGTCGAGGACGCCGACTCCCACACTTGCCCGATACGCGCAGGTGTGCCCCAAGGAAGCTGCCTTTCGCCGTGCCTGTACGCCGCCTACACCAACGACATCCCCACGCTCCAGGACCGACTCCGGGAGTGGGAGAGGGACGTGGTGTTGGCGCTATTTGCCGACGACAGCGCCTTCTTCGCCTCGTCGCGCAACCCGCGCGCAGCCGCCGCGAAGATGCAGCTGCTGCTGGACCGCCTGCCCGCATGGCTGGACAACTGGAGGATGGCCGTCAATGTGGGGAAGACGGCTGCCATCCTAGTCGGGTCGAGGCCGCGCGTGCCCCTGCCGCTCAAGCTCCGTGGCCAGGACGTAGCGTGGCAGACCTCAGTCAAGTACAACGGGTGTCACATCGACCGCTCGCTCCGGATGACGCCGCAGGTCGACCACTCGATCTGCATGGCGAAAATGGCGCGAGCCCTGCTTCGTCCGGTGTTGACATCCCGACTACCGCTGCGTACCAAACTGATGGTCTACAAGACCTACGTCCTGCCGCGGCTAACCTACGCGGCGCCGGCTTGGTACGCGCTCATCTCCCCGACCCAGAAGTCTAGACTGCAGGCCCAGCAGAACATCTCCCTCCGCGTGATTACAGGAGCGGGGCGGTACGTCAGGAACGACGTGATCGCCAGGGACCTCCGGATGCCGACGGTGGAGGAGTTCGTTGCCCGTCTGGCGCGTCGGATGTTCGACCGCGCCGACAACGGGCCCCACCTCCACCTCCAACACATCGCACCCTACATCCCTGTGCCCCCGGGTTGTTCCAGACGAGCACTGCCCCGAGAGCTCCTGTCACCACCAGCCGCGGAGACGGAGATGTCACCAGCACCAGCTGCATCCCCGCGACGAGGCGACATCCCCCGGCCGAGATTCCGCGTCGTCTATGGCTCGAGGCGCGCCGCCGGGCGCCCGCCCCGCGTGCCGCGCCCGCACCAGACGACGCGCCCACCGGACTGACACCGTGCCCGCCGCCCGCAGCCGAGCGCGGGACATTGCCCCCGTGCACGCGGCCTGCTGCGCGGGCACACCCACTGACCACGACAACTAAGTCACGGCTGATCGCGCGAGACCATCTCCGTGCTTGATCGCCGTGACTTCACCGGACAAGACACCCCAGGACTCGACCACTCAACATCATCGTCATCCCCACAGACATCTCCTCGACCCGCCATCAGGCTCCCTCCCCCCTACTTCCGCTCCCTCGGGTACATGGCATAAGCCGAGGCCCACTCGCAGGCTCCTAGCCGGGCCTTGCCCCACGGTAAATCACCCGGCACGTGGTTAGACCGCGCCGAGGGCCTCGCCACCAGACCGGGGTTGAGCACCGGGGGGGCGAAGGGGAGCCCCGCCGTTTTAGACGGCGGCCCAGACCACCAGGGGACTGATGTCCCTTGAGTTCATGCCCGGGCCATGAGCTACCGCTCGATGCCCGCAGCCCGCCATTAGCGGATGACCCGGATGATGATGATGATGCCAGGGGGGTACAAATTTGTAAGGTGGATTACTCGGTTTGGTTGGTGGTAGGATTTCTTTCAAGTCCGCCTGGGTAGCTATCACCATCTTATCAAAATCTGTCGATTGAATAATAATATTAGAAGCATTATTGTGTTCCGAGAGTTGTGATAAGATAGCCAGCCCCTCTGTGGTTGAGGGTTCCAGGTGAAGCTCGATTCCATCTTTGGCCCTTATCGTCACTTACCATCAGGTGAGATGAAGGGCAAGAGCTTCCCTGTCTAACATAAAAATAAAAATAAATCAGAGTGCGGGTGCCGGGCCCATAGTGTGGCAGAGGGGGGGAAGTCAGTGGCGGCAGTTTGGGACTTGTGATCGAATAGTGTAGGTATACGGGGCCAGTTTCCAAACTGCCCCCTTCCAACTTCCAAGTATGTACGTACAATACCTGATGCCACATAATTTGACATATACGCAGTGCAATAAAAGGTTTCCTTCATTTTTTCAGACGACCGTCATTTCGGTTCAACTTACGTGCCGGGAACTAACACGCTTGAGTATCCGTGAGTAAAGTAATGGGAGGCCTATATAGTCAGACAGATTTCCCGGAATTTGTCCTATGGGCGCTAAATGTTTTCTTGTAATTCATGTTTTCTTATGATCTGTGTATAAATAACCATGAAGTGCGCGCGGCTGCACCCGCGCCGTTATGTCACTCCATGTAGGGCTGTCGAGTTAACTTGTACAGAATAATTAAACTGCACTGATTATACATGAAAATTTATAATGAAAATAATAATTATTGTTTTGAGTAATTATTATATTTTTGGAAATTAATAAATAAATAGGTATTCTTCAAAACCAAATTCTTTAATGCCTAAACACTTAAACACAATTTAGTTAAGTTAGAATTTTACTTGCGCAATCAATCAATACTACCAAAGGCTGTAGTTCATCAAATGGGTAACCAAATCTTTATGACTGCTGGTTTGATCGAATGCTCAGATCGCTGATGGCTATTTATTGACCAAAAGGTCCAATTGTTCGAACCCTGGTAGGGGTAAATGTTTGTGACGAACACAGACATTTGAACTGTATTTTTTTATCAGTACCGTGTTAATAATTAATTTATTGGTTAAAAAAGTATATTCAATTTTTTCAAGTGCTCTATTAGTACTTTTCCCGTTTGGAAGCCCTGATGGTATTGCGAGACACGGGGAAATGGCTGCAGACACCGTTCGCCACGAGGAAAGCATCCGCATGCAGGGCTGGCACCATCGCCACTGATAGTGGCGCCACTTTGCCAGTGTACGTCAACCTTTATACAGTGGCACAAAATCTAATCAATTTTGATATTGGTTCCATACGTTCTACGAAACGCATTTGAGCGTTAACACGTTAATTCTTAGTAATCAACATATTATGTTATTTATAGCTTCTAATAATAATTATCATTCGTTTAATATTCACTAGAAAACCTGTATCGTTTTCAACTGTTTACGGAAAACATATTGACATACAAATTAATTAAAATCACTTTAATATCTTAGGTTTTCATGCTAAGAGCGATATGGAAATGTTGTTTTTTTAACATACACGAAGTAACACGAACCTATTAGTAGCTTTTAACCATATTTACGCAAAGAGTATATTTTTATTTTTTATTTTTCTATGATTGTAGTATAAGTTGTATACAGAAATGGTTGGTTAAAAAAAGATAATACATAAAAATATACATAAAAATAAAAACTTTGTAATTTTATGTAATACCAGTCAGGCTGCTAGAGGATTTGTATGTATGTGTTAATAATTTTGCAATCTGTAAATAATCAAAATAACGTACCTAAATGAGATGCAACCCGAGCAGTAGGTACCGCCTTGATCATCATTCTCAGGGGGTCCCGAAGGACCAACAACTTCTCTCATCTCTCACATTTATTCTCAAAACATTTTTTCTTTCACAAAAAAAAAGTTCGCTTTCTATACATTTCAGAAGGGCTCCAAATTCTTGTGTGCCATAGGGCCCCAGCACAGCATAAAGCAACCCTAAACACGAGATTATAATTAAGTTTTTCATCTTTTCGTTCATCAAAAGACAGCGATGAGCAATGGGCATGCAGCATTATTCCTCTTATACCACCTAGCCATATACTGCGATTTATGTGCCCGATTTATGGCAATACACTCGCCACATGGGACATAATCTTACTGGTGATAAGTAAATGTTAATTCACCTCCGCCTATCCCTTTGGGGATATAGGCATGATTTAAGTATGTATGTCTGTTCATCTTTCCCGGTGACCGCGGCCTTTGCCGGTTTGGTTTGTTCGATTCGAGCGTCATTAAACAAAATTCGATTAGCAAACTAAGCCGCTGACTAACCACGCAGTGCCCAGTGGGCAGCAGACCCTAGATCAGTTACGTGACCAACGGTAAGTGTTGGAAAGTTCTAGATAACCTATCTCTGGCTCTGGTTATGTCACGCGGCTGCGCCAGCGCACGCCGTTTAATGTATTGCCAATGATCAGACACATTTAGTTATTTAGGGATGCGAATGCCTGCTAGTAGACTATACGGGGAGAACTATAGCTCTTACGTCCATACACAGAGAAGTCAATTAAGGTTAATGAGTACTTAATACAAAAATGATCATTTAAATCTAGACCATAGACTTGATAATAGCGGATAGTTTTAATTAAGTCATCTGCGTACGGCTGTTAATGTTATTTTTTGTTGTCTTTTTTGTTTTATGTTGCATGTATGTCAATATTCAATACCATTGCGTTTATTTTTGCGCATTTATTGTCCACTGTTATAATTTATTATGTTTTTTTTGCAATAGACTCGCCAAAAGTGGGTGTTAATTCGCCTATGCATACCCCTTTGGGGATACAGACGTGATTTACGTATGTGTAAAATTTTATGCAAGCTCGAATACGAGTTATTTGGCAAACAATCGTCGCTACATTCAATATATATTCACCATTTTTTAAACTTCTATCGAACTTAATTACAAATTCCATTGAACCGATGAAAACTGTTTATTGTTCGTGTAAATAATTACGGAGTGTTAATTACTTTAAATTAATCTCCAGACTTGACCTTGCTTGCTTATAAATTTGATAACCCTTACCCCTTTTAAAAAAATCTTGATAGGTATCTTGTAAAGATGTAGAGAGAATTCTAAACTAAACAGTAACAAAAAGCAATGTCTAAAATGCGTTAGGTTTTTTTTTGTTTGTTTTATTACAAACAAATTATATTGGGTAGTCTCTGAACTGAAGTGCCGTGACCGTATATTCCAAATAGACTCGTGATTTCGCGAAGGATTTGTAAAATGTAAAGCCGACATTGTGTGTGAAAGAGCGTGAAATGTAGAGTAATCGTCCGGCGACCGGTTGTGTTGTGACACGGGCAACAGTTTCAGTTTCTTAATGTTGCATATCTCTTGTAACACTTTTTTTACTAAGGATAATAATTTAATTGTCACGGCTTACCTAATTAACATTCTGATGTGCGGTCGGCCACACAAGTAGTATTACGCTTCTTACACATAGAGGCTGCCATCATACACAAAAGTTTTGTTATGACACTTTGAATCTAGTTATAGGCTGACCGTTCAAGTTTGTACTCTTAAAACATACACAAAAACACGCCTTTTTTTCTGTAGGTAGAGGTATAATGACACTCGCATTTCGCCGGCTTATGTCAGGCCCCATGTAACAGGGGGCGAGCGTATTGCCTTTCATCGGGTACTTTAACCGTAGTAATTTGCTAAATAGTGCACTAGGAACCATGCTGTGTATTCCTCGTTATATTATAGGTAAGTAAGTTACAACTTTTAGTCGCCTTGTACGAGACCCGCCAGAGAGATAGGGGTGTTGACAAATAAGTATATTCCACTGCCGTTACCACACAACAACGGTATTGAAATACTTAGAAGTGAAAAATACAAATTTCGAGAGAACATTTCTGTTTTGGACGCTCATCAAAAATCAATAGGTAATGATGTAATAAAAACAGCGCCTGCGCTTGCCACTTTTGTTTACTTTGTAGGTACAAGCGGCACCGCAATATTTGTGGAGGGTGAAATGTTTGTGGTCACTTAAATGCGTTTCTATAGCCAATTTAATTTGCACTTACACATTACATTTAGGTCGCTTTGGAGTCACATAACATAGTTTCGTAATCGAGTAACTATTTACAACTTATTGGGATAAGTATACCGAAAATAATGTTGTCACCACAGCGACAGACAGTCAATATTTTATAACACAGTGGTAGGAGGATTTTGAATTTAATTATTTGTCGTTTTGACTTTTAAAATGCGACTGCATATAGCAAAGTATCGTGAATATATTATATTTAATGAAATTACTAATATAATAGGACATACATAGATTTAACCCAGTTCACAGCATTCGGATTCGCTTGGATACATAATTCAAGATCTGAAGTCTGTATGTCTGAAGAAGATCTATGAGTTCTATTTATGGTAAATTCAGTTCTGTAACTACTCATCTTTATTAGAAATTAAGGTTCCGAGTTCGAATTCTGATGAGGGTCCAAATAGAAATCATTCACATTTATATAATAAACATAATAATTACCTTAATTACGCGCATCGACCGATCTCTTAAGTGCCTGGGTAGGTATTTTATATTAATCAAACATATTTCCAAACCTCGTATACATAGTTCTAACTCTGGAATATGAACAAAACTACATGAAATTGCAGTTAGTAGGTATCCCTCTCTATTCGTCTTACATGTTTTTTTGATCTTTGAATCTTAAATTTGTACGTCGTTGTAGATTACAAATATTTTCCGGTACTCTCACAATTTGGCACTGGTGCCTTGTCGACACAAACCGCGTATAATCGGTATAAGATTTTTCAGGTGGACAAAAGAAAAGTTGGCAAAGAACAGAGGAAGCTTAGGGCTTCCACAGCCCCCCTAGCATGAAAACCGAAACATGATAATATGATAAAGCCATTTATCGCTGTGTACTGTCAAAAATCGATGTAGTTTTAACAGTTCAACGCGATATAGGGCTGTATCATATCGCGTTTCGGTGGTCATGCTAGCCGGGCAGTATCACTAGTAGCCACAGCACTGTACCACTGAGCTCGTGCGTTCCAGCTCCCTGGGCTAGCAGCGCCAGCGCGAGACACAGCGCGCGCGCACACATCGCGACTGCGGCTGCGCGCCGGGCGTGCGCGTGCGCAGGCCGCTTGCGCAAAAGGTCCTTTCCCTGCCCACCGCTTTGGAACTCGACTTGTTTAGAATGCCGTAGTATGCCATCTCTTTAGAACAGTATCGTAGTGTGGAAATATACGATGGGGCTGGCGTATCTACATGGGTACGAAAGCCCCCAATAAAACAAATAAAGAGAAAAAAGTACCGTGCCAGCCGAACATAAATCACGCCTATATCCTCGAAGGAGTAGGCAGAGGTGAATGAACACCCAATTTTCGCCAATTAAGTTAGGTCTCATAATAGGTGGCGGGCCCTCTTTCTATATTGTTATGTGATATAAAAGGAACGCTGCTGCCGATAACTCATGGTCTCTTACTGCCGAACTCAGAGATGTCTATTAACATTATTATGTAGATACTTTATTTTGAAAAAGTCGCCTTGTACGACACCCGCGGAAGAGATGGGGGTGGTGACAATTTTTTATTTAGCTCTGCCGTCACCACACGGCGAACGGGGTCTATTTATAGACTCATGAAAATGAAATCAAATAAAGAGAGCGTTGCCACAAATGCCTGCGCACTATTTCCTCAGTAAACATAGTGGTGGCATATTGCGGCCGAAATGTATATCACAGTAATGACGCTAATATTAGCAAACCTACTGTTTAAGTAATACCTACATACACTTTGCTCAATATTTATGAGTGCCTTACATAATTGCTTTGCGCCTGCACTAATATTTCAAGCAATGATACGCATTACTTTGTAAATAAGGTCAGCGGCACTTGACTCGGTGTTCTATGCTGGCAATGGAGTGAACAAATTACGTAGAATGTGCCAGCCCCGACTCATCCCATGGGTGTCGTAAAAGTCGATTAAGGGAGATTGCCCGGTGTAGACCAATAAGCACCTTGGGGCACCCGAATGGTGGAGGGCAAACCACCAACAACAGAATACCCTAGGAGGGTTAGTGTCAGGTAGGCGGCCGGCTGTAAAACCTAACCCAAAACCTTGAGCAGTATGGATTGGAATGTTGTCATTCCAATAACTCAGGGGTAACCACAGAGTGGATTGCTTGATGACCGATATGAATGGATGAGGAAACATACTGCGCTGACCCCAGATAGACTGGAACAGGGCAGGGAGAAGAAGAAGAAGCGGCACTTCGGACTACCCAAAACTGTCAGAATTCAACTGATTGCCAACCTTTATTTAAAGCACAAATTCGATTGAGAAAAATTGTCATTTTGTGGCAGCCTTACATTGACTGTATTACAATATTAGTAGAAGAAAAGAACGCCTCCTTCCAGAATAAAATGGCAAATGCTAATGGACGTGCGAATGAATTTAAAAAACGTTTAATCAACAAAAACAATAAAATGGCAAATCCTATAGAGGTTCATGTGGATAAACAAAATCCACATGTCAAACAATCCACACAATAAACAAATCAGCAAAATTATTGAAATGGAGGATATGTGTGAGTGTGACAAGGGTGTATGAGTGTTGGGATGAATACATCAGAAATGTCGCGAAAGATACTTTGGGACTAATAAAAAGGAAGGCGTGATAGTGTTGGTCGGAAGAATTTAAAAGGCTATATAAGTAAAAAGGATAAATTCAAAAAATGGCAGAGCAATAAAGAAGTTAAAAAAAAGCCGAGAAAAGCCCTTGCCTTTGTAAGAGCAACTATGATTCCGTGGACACTCCAGCTGCCTATAAAAATGTGTATCGCCTCGACAAGGCAAGGGAATTACTGTATCAAAAATTAAATGTACGTAAAGGTGGAGCAGAAGAGTTGGTTTAAGAGCTATTTTGAAAGGTTGATGACTGAAGAAAACGATTAGGATGGTGTACGTGAAGTGTGTTAGCCAAAAAGCCAGTACCTATCAATAGGTAGGAATCGTGAAAGTAATTAACAGTGGATGAAGTTGAAAATTTTAAATAAAAGTTGTGTTATTTTTAATTCTCCCTTATTTTAGGGAAAGCAAATGGATCTAGCCCATACAGCCATGTCTATAGTTTTATTTTTCTTGAATTTTCCATTAAAATATGGGTTTCAAAACATTTTAACGCATCTAAGGAGTGCAGATCGGATGATAGAGTGCACGCCAGATAAGTCTGCGTGCGAGGGGTATCGCTGCTCGCTAACATTGACACTCCTAGACAATCAAAATAGCAGATGAAGTTTTAGCTCCAATTTTGACCACGCGCGGACTTATATGGCGCGCACTCTAACAAAGTTCATGATGCGACTGATGAGGTGGTGAAAACCACTATAACATTCTCAACGATAAACACAATTATACTTATTCTCATTATACATCAAAATAAACATTATAATTAACTCCACATTTATGTTTGTAGCACCACTCTAACATAATAAAACTCAAAAATTCAGTCTCTGAAACAAATGTCATTGATGTTTTAATAGTTGAAACTGCCTGAAAGATACTATTCTCTCCCATATTGATATGAGATTTATAAATAACAAAAAAATCACAAAGTAATCTTAGTTAAAAAAATTAACATTACAATAATAAACCAAATTAGAATATTAAGAAAATAATACATAATGTACATCAAATATGGATGTATGGACTAGTACGATTGCCTTCTCGCAGTAAAAAAAATATTGAAATGTCAATGCATGTCACAATTTTTTGTCACTAGAATCTGACGTTTTCTATTTGTATAGCTTATTTTACGATTTTAATGAGTTTTATTTTTAATTTAGTGTTTCTCATGCGTGCTTACTTACGTAACTAAGTTATTAATTGTTGTTAGTGCATTGAACATGGGTAGCCATCACAGCCACGAGACCAAAGTAGCCGCTATCCACTCTGGTAGTGGCGCAAGTACACCAAGAGGTTCTCAACGTAGTTCCTCCCGATCTGGATCTGGAACAGACCTGCAGGGACTCCAGGAGAAAGCAGAGAAACCTCCTCCTTCAATGGTGCCAGTCGAGAAATTAGCCAAGGTATGTTAATGTTAAAATCGCTCCTTAAACGACAAGGTTACATTCAGGGTTACAAATTCATTTTATGACGTTTCCTGATCATAGATGGATGTTTGTTTTCCTGTCAAGGTCATTTGTTACTGTCGCGGCTTCTCTTGCTTGATCATTATTTACTTAGCCAAACATTACATTACAATTGATGTCTTGGAACTGTAGTTATCTGTGGTATATTTTGATAAAACCACTGATGTAAAAACAGCTGTTTTTGTCTCATAAATATTTACTTACAATTTATTCATTGTACACTGCTGGTAATAAAAAGAACTTGCAAGGCTATCTCCTTTGTTTATTGTTATTGTAAATATATTATTTGTTGAAACTATTTATAGATTTCAACTATTATGAATAAATACATTTAGATAATTGGAAAAGTCTCATGTGAATATTATTGCATATAATATCAGTTCTGTAGTTGTTGTTACTTTCAAATATTACTTTGCTAATATTGCTTCTGCTAATATATCACTTATGCTCACAATAATGTTTTAATGGCCATGTGGTTTTAAAAAATTATTTTAAAAAAATATTACCTGAAGAGGTTTGGTCTCAGGCTGTGTCTGGCTGTAAAACTTAAGTCAAAACCTTGAGCAGTATGGATTTGAATATTGTCATCCCAAATCCCACTCACTGTTTGTTGGTCTCTGAACTTGGTCCTTTTAGTCACTTTTCCAGTGTGATGGATGATATGAATAAAAGGCAGATGTCCTAATGATGTCTGACTGACATGAATGCAAGAAGAAATAAATTGCTGCCCACTCCAGATTTAACTAGGAATAGGGCAGGGATATGTTGAAATTAATAAAAAATATAGAAGTAGAATAAAGTGCATCTATTTGAGGATGATTCATGTGCAAGCAACTGAACAAAATGTTCTCTGAAAATTATATAAAACGGAATGTCATTTTGATAGTTTAGTCCAGTATAAATAACATACCGTAACATAACATGCCCCTAAAATGGTTTTTAAAGTCTCCTAAACATGCCAGTAAAGCCATTTTTGCCATAAAGTGAATTCATTATTAAAGCATTGCAACAAATTAGGCATTCCATGATCTGGCTGGACAAATCGAAAAGTACCAAAATAGTATTTACTTCATTTGTGATCATCCAGAGCTCTATTGATTTGGGTGCGGCTGCCTTGCCCCTGAGAGCGGTTGACGCCGATTTATTTATTTATTTATAATGGATACACAGACAGATAACCATCAATATAGGAGTAGATTAAGTATACCATATACAATTCGAGACAGTAATCTAAATTTACTGTACACAGCATGAAAAATCAGACGAAAATGTATGTAGTTTTTTATCTTAATGACACGTGTTTGTATGTAAAGATAAAAAAATTAAAATAAAATTAATTCATTGATTAAAACTGTACAAATATAACAAAACAAAAAGCGAGAAAAAAAAAATTACAATAATTAAACAGATTTACAAAACAAGTTATTACATAGCAATTTAGAGACTTTTTTCTTTTATAATGAGAATCTGCCATCAAATATATCTATGTCTCTGTCACCATCAGCCAAACCATTGTAACCCAGCACATTCTTACTCTGGGGTTATAATAAGATGTATTGTTTTTATGTACCTGAATATGGAAAATGTGGGGACGATGACATTTAAATCGGGTGTTTTAATTTAGATTTAAATTTTTAAAGATCCTAGTAAGTCGGGTGCATTGACAGCGGAATGCAAGATCTTGCATTCCGCTGTCGCTTAATTGCGGTCGATTCCCTCGTCAGGACATATTTTTTTATTTTTTTTCAAACCTTTTTCTTTGTAATCAATTTCATTTTCTGGGAATTTTGACAGACGTATAAGGTGATATGGCGTTCATTGTACTAACGCGAACACCGTGGTCATGGCAATTGCACTTCTCTTATCTTTGACCGACAACGACAACAAACAAATCCAGATTATAATCTCAGTGATTATTTCATGCGAGTGTGAACGGCACGGTTGCAGTTGTCTCATCTCCAGAAGCAGATAACACGCATTCATAATCGTACCGCTATCGTAGTCACTTGTCCTTGTCGGCGAGAGTGCTCGTCGTTTCCATTAAGTATATTAAGGATTAATCATCTATTTAATAATATAATTTGTTTACATAATGAAAGTGAATAGTTATGCAAGATTATTTATAAATACTAACTGCATATTACCATTGTTTATTTGAAGAGCTAAAAAGAAAATAAATAGATCACCACACAGGAGTTTGCGCTAATGTGTAATAGTGTACGGTAAAAAATGGGGGAGTGGAATCCCAAACGTTTGAGGTTGAGAATTGTGGGGATCCAAGGGAACACGAAGAAGTCTACCACTGCAACACACACCTGTAAGGTACTTCGTGGCAATTTATTAACATCAGCCAATATTTAAACCCAGTCCCCCTTATTATAAAACATCGACTAAAGTTAGTCATAGTTAAAACTGCAGATGCTGTCACTTTTATTTACTGAATAAAAGACAGAGTTAGCATCAATATTAAACTAACTTTAGTCCATGTTTTATAAAAAGGGGGAGTATGTGCTAATATCGTGATGTGCCTTAATTTATAAATGTCTCTAAATAGCTTATCCTATTATAAATACAAAATACAAAAGTTTACTCAATAAGGTGGAAAATCTTTCAAGTCTGATACAACATTTAAAAAGCTTAAAAAATTAAAACTATCTTTCAAAGTTAAGAATCCTTGCCTGGAGAGATATTTCGTTTTTTATTTAGAAATTTAATTCATTGTCTTTTTTATTTTCAAAAATGACATAAATAGTACTGTTATCTGTAAACAAAGAGCGAGAGAGTTATTGACAGAGCCAGTGTCATGGCAAGGACTTAAGACTATAAACTTCTTTGGTTAATTTTAACAAAACAATAAACATAAAATCCAACCAACACAGAGATAAGCTTGATTATATGTTTAAAGCCCAGCCATATCTTTATATGGGCGAGTATTAAAGAGATTAAAATATATGGCACTAGAATTTTAAATCTTTTGTTTTTGTGGTTATTATGTTGAATAATGATTATGGGTGTGTAAAAAAATATTAAATAATTTTGTCTTGTATTCACACAGCTATCATCTCAAACTTACTTAAGTACCCTTAACCCGTTACGCGATTGGACTCGGAAAAACGTTAAAGGGGGGTAACGATTGTGACGTCAGAGCACCAAGAATTTTTTTTCTTAAAACTTCGAAAATCGATATCTCATAGCAATACGGTACAATAAAATATTATGAATGATATATCACCGTAATCCTTATGAAATTTCCTACTTGAAATTAACATCAAAATGTTTAACATAAAGATTTTGGTGGGTAGAAAAAGTTCGAAATATTATCGTAATAATGCGGGAATCGATTTATTTCTACTACGAGCGATACCCTCGGTATCCGTTGGCTTACAACGTGAAGTGTAACAGCGCTTAGAGCGTAAAGTGTAACAGCGCTCTAAAGGTTAGAGAAATTTTGGCAAGTTAATTAGTGTCTTGGTTGGCCGAGCAAAATTACTAGTTTTTCTAACATTAATATAATGTTGAAATTAAAATCGAATAGCTTAACATAATTTCTTTAATAACATTAAATATTTAAGATAATAATCACATTCATAAACATATTTGAGCAATTAGTCTTGTGAACTACATCTTGGACATTGTAAAATTGAAGAGGTTTTCATAGTTTGAAAGACATCTATAAGGTCATTTCTTTCGTCGAAGTAAAATTTGCTCGTCGTTATTGATGTAAGAAATCCCTTGTCCATCAAACCAAATATTGTTTTGGAATAGATATACTTTGAAATATTTAAATAATAATATAAATTTGAACCAATTTTCAAATAACTGGCCTGTGTTTTCCGCAGATGCTAGCGCAGAGAGCGCAGAAAGAAGATGGGGTCAATGGCGTCACAGAAAATTCATTTACAGTAAGTTTCAAGAACTCACACAATATTATTGAAGTGTGTAAGGATCCTGATCTCCAACTCGGAGATAAACGTATTCCCCCTTATTATAAAACGTGCACTAAAGTTAGTCATGGTTTAAAATTGACGCTAACTCTGTCTTCCATTCAGGAAATAAAAGTGACAGAATCAGTTTTAAACTATGACTAACTTTAGTCCATGTTGTAGAGATAGGGATAATATGTTGTGTTGAAGCTCCCAAGCTGATCTAATCTCGATCCCTTTGCCTAAACTTGTGGCAAACGTATATATGTAGCTAAAAATTAGGGTATTCCCCAATTGCACTTATACTGTTTCCAAAGACTTCTCTGATCTGATTTGTTTTGCCTACTCAAAGATAACATAACAAGGCGACTTTTATTACGTTGAAACTCTTGAAATCATGACTAATAATTATGCAAGTAGGTACAGCTACAATGTCCAGAATCTGTTATCTCCAATATCTATGGCCAATGACGTGTGCTGAGACCGTCGTACGAGGCGACTAACGAAGAAAGTTACCAGTATAGGGGACTGAGTAGCAACGTCCCTTGTAAACCATGTGGCAATACTGCATTTAGTAGGGGTTTTGTCTTCTTTTGCCTGCTCTGTTAAGAGATTGTTTAGGCTAGGTTTTAGCCATCGGGGAAAACAATCCACCACGCGAAGAATCCGAGGTGCGATAAACCTTATGTGGGTAGCTTCATCATCATCACCAGCTCCTATGACCCCACTGATGTGATGGGGCACAGAATTGAAGAATATTGGAATAATGGGCCATACCACGCTGGCCCAGTGCGGACTGGTAGGTCTTATAACGACTACAGATGCAGCAGGGACCAAACGTGCCTTCCGAAGCACAGAGGAACTCCAGATAATATACAATGACAACTGACCGACCTTAAAGAACATTGTTTAGTTAGCGCTAAGCCATAGCGCTATCGAGATCCTCTTTCTTTCTTCTCGTAGGTTTCAATTGGTTGGGCTCACTAGATCTTTGCGTGAATCATATTACTAAGGCCCCCCTTAAGGCAGACCATTTGATTAAGTTGGATGACTAAATCGCAGATCGTACCAATAGTCATAGCCCGCACATCTTTCCAACTAAATCGTACATACGTTTCTATGACTACTGGTACGATCTGCGATGAACCCCCGAATACAGAAACGCTACTCAAATTTTGAGCATTGCTTATAAAGTTAAGTGGACAATACCTGTCAGAATTTATATGGAAAAACGTCAATTTTGACCATACTTAAATGTTAAGCAGGACTCATTGAGTAGCGTTTCTGTATTCGGTGGTAGCTACTGTACCTAGGTATTTATTAGCCATGTGGATATTTCATACCAGCCAAAAGCTAGAAGCTTGCCTTGCTAAATTTGCCATTGGGACCCACCTCGTGTTGTGGTTGGCAGAAGTACCTGTTCCCGAACTACCCGGAACTGGCGCGCCAGTTCTACAAGTACATGCACCGCGTGGGCAAGTGCAAGGGCAAGCATGTGCCCCTGGCCACCTTCAGGCAGCACTGCGAGCGGATCCTCGGCATGCTGGACGACTCCGCCATCATTGACACCTACGTCAGGTAAAATACTTACTTCTTCTTCTTCTTCTCCCTGCACTGTTCCCGGTGTATCTGAGGTCGGTTCAGTTTGTTTCCTCTTTATCGGTCAGACGTCATCAAGCCATCCACTCCCTTATGATTCATATCGTCCATCACACCGTAAAGGTGCTAGTGACGAATGAATGTATAGAAAAGAGACGGAACGGACCATGTCAAGAGATCGATGAACGGAGAGAGCAGGTAACATACATACATAGGTACTCTCATAAACTTTATCTAAGGATATTTTATTGACTTTTCTATATTTTCTATTTCTATTTTCTAATGTTATGACGGAAGACCATAATTAACTGAGGCATTGAAAATCTGCAAAGAATTATAAGAGAGTCAGTATTGTAAGAATGGCGGCTGATAGAACATGAAGTAGGTGTACATAAAATATCCTTAGATGATGTTGATGAGTGTACATAAATCACGCCTCTATCCCCGAAGGGGTAGGCAGTGGTGAAATCAACACCCTCGTTTCGCCATATAGGATAGGGCCCATGTAATAGGTGGCGAGCCTATTGCCACGTATCCTACCTAAATCGCTGCTAGCTGAAAACAATAAAACAAAAGTAAAAATATATATTTAGATCCCGCAACACCACGTGTATGCCTCGCTATTTTGGTATAATGTCATAAACCCGCGCGTCACGCTCGCTGTGTCAATATTATTGCAATTAATTTCTGAGCACTTGATGACAAACTGTGCCGGGCTAATAGCTGCAGGCATACCTGACGTACACTCTTTGGAATTCTTTGGAATTATTGAATTTTATTTATTTATATTGAATGATCTCTTATTTAAGTCTGAGCCTATTTATCACATCGTCGGCTTGATCACACTTTACACTCTGGTTTAATCTAGCACAAAGCTAGAAAAGTTATATTTGAACAGTTCTCTTTAAAGACTTCAGGTTTCCCTGTAAAACCTGAGTCAAAATCTTGAGCAGTATAGATTGGAATGTTGTCATCCCAATCATTCCCTCATCGGTCTCTCGACATGGCCCTTTCCATCTCTTTTCTATCTATTCATTTATCACTAGCACCTTTCCGTTGTAATCGATGCTTAGAATCAAAAGGGTTTGGATGGCTTGATGAAGTCTGATCGTTATGAATAGAAGAGCAAATATACTGCGCCAACCCCAGATCAACTGGGAACAGGGCAGGAAGAGACTTTCGTCTAAACTAGCTCAAAGCTAAACAAGTTATATTTATAACCACAATATTATTTGTTCTAATTTTTCTCAAATGTCTATAATGTTTGGATAGATGTGTAAATAGTCTAATTCAGGCGAGATAATAACCGGGAATAATTTAAATGGGAAAAAATGTCTCCGTAACTTGTATGACAAAAACCCAAATAAACGTAACTAAATCACTCACTGACCTGGATATATCTGCAGATAGGCGCCTTCCATATATCGTATAGGCACACTCAGCATACAGGACAGTCAGGATAGTTCAGCTTGATAATATTGTTCAATTTTGTGAATTAATTAATTTCACGAAGCAGCAAAAACACAGCTCGAGAGGCGGGAACATGAACGGAAGTCAAATTCACAACCACAGATAAAATAGTCCAATTGGCGGAAGTAACTAACACAGCTTAAAAATTGGTCGTCTATTGTTTTTACGACTTCTAGCGCCAACCAGTGGTACAGATGAATACCCACGCATAATTGAGATTTGCCTCAAATAACTGGAGACGAAAATATAAAGTATTATGAGATAAATAATAGAAATTAATACATAGGAAGATATGTGCCATTGAGGCCTAACCAACGTTCAATTTGAAATCAAAATAGTATACATATTTCAACATATCTGTTTAATAGACTTCACGTTTAGGGATATCCGGATTCGGGAAGTATTTATATTGTAATGGACTATTTTGTACTTACGAATGTGTGTTGTCGCTTAGAATGTTCGGCGCGGAGACTGACGACAACATGGTGACCCCCGAGGGGTTCCGCAGCCTGCTGCACACCAGCTACAAGCTGTCCATGGACCACTACCCGGAGGGGCCGCAGACCTGTCTCATGGTGAGGCGCCTTCACCCTACTATGACACTCTTCTAAATCTAATTCAGTTTTGCTTAAAAGATCCATTCAAATTGATACTGATTGCCGCACTCGGAGACGTCAGTCAACTTTAATGAGTACCTAATGTCAAAAAATCCCGGCAAGAATAGCGACTAGTTTTGAATTGTCATTTTTTGACATTAAGTAGGTACTCACTCATTAACATTAATTGACGTCTCTGAGTGCTGCAGTTAGTATTATAATATTGAAATGCGGAGCCAAGTGTGCACATCATCGTCATCAGCTCTTTAATTTACCCACTGCTGGGGCACAGGCCTTTTCTATAGATGGAAGAATATAGGGAGAATGCACCATAATCCACTACGCTTGCCCAGTGCGGATTGGTGGGTATTAACGACTGCAGATGCAGCCGGGACCAAAGGCTTAGGAACTTGAGATAGTAAAATGTTGGTAACCCATCCAATGACCGGCCTTAGCAAACATTGCTTGGTTTACGCAATCGCGGGCCGAGCGCTCGAAGTTAATCACGGCTATCCACGAGGCTATTGACAGTGGTGCTCCGTCTGTGCCCAGATCAACAAGACGCTGTCGGCGGTGGTGAACGGGTGCTTCAACAACAAGGAGTGCCACAGCATCGGGTTCGTGGTGCGCTGGCTCGAGGAGCACTGCCACCGGATCATATTCCCCGTGCACAGGTCAGTCGCCCTGTCGTTTAAACTCCTTATAAAAAACACGGACTAAAGTTAGTCATAGTTTAAAACTGATGCTGCCACTTTTATTTGCTGAATGAAAAGTATTGGACCTAGATTGCAGCCCTGAGGGATACCAGATGCAGACATGGCTAATGAAAGAATTTATTCGCACTCTTAAGCTATTCGGACTGGGAGCTAGCTGGCGCTATAGATTGCGCGCTCTTCAACTGTCTTGACTGTAGCCAGCGTCATAGGTGACGATACGATTCATGATACAGTATTCTGTATTTCACTCTGTCGAATGCCTGTGCGAAACCAATTGGGGTATAATACCCGGCACACAAGTTGAGCTGTGCGCAGTGCAAGAAGAGGTTTTCGGATATTAATTGAGGTTCTGAACGAGGTGCGATGTGTGTCTGTAGAAACGTTGGGATACCTGCTCTTTCGGATTTGAAATTTAGCTTACTGCCGCTTTCAGTGATGTCAATTAACGTTAATGAGTATTTTATACGAAAAAATGGCATTTCAAAATCGGTCCCCGTTCTTGCCGGGTCGATGGTCTAGATTGGAATGATTTTTTTTTGTATTAAGTGCTCACTAACGTTAAATGAC
>CAWVPI010000050.1:0-30941 GCA_963931975.1 Cataclysta lemnata
AAGAAGTGTTTTCTTAAGTGAATGCTTAGGTAAGTACCTAGGTAGGTAGGTAGGTACCTACTTACTTCCACAGCACCCATGCCGTACCTAAATTATAGAGCGCGCGCCAGATAAGTTTGTGCGCGATGGGGGTGGCGCTGCTTGCTAACATTGACACTCCTAGACGAACAAAATAGGTAGGTACCTTCCCTAGCAGACCAAGTTTTAGTTCCAATTTTGACCACGCGCAGACTGGCTTCTCTGGCGCGCACTCTAGCTTGCTGATTTCATGATAATCCTACAGATGGCGACAGTAGTAGCTAGAGTTATTTAGTATTTTAATGGTGAATACATCTTATTAATGCTTGTATTATTATGATATTCAAATCTCATAAGTACTAAACTTGTTAGGAAAATTAATCGTACCTTCCTATGCTTATTTTGGGCCGTATGGTGACGGCAATGCAATTGTCTGTCACCACTCCCATCGCTCCCGTGGATGTCGTAAAGACGACTGAGGGTAAAGAATGAGTAATGGGTAGTAGCATTCCTCTTACCTATACTATCTAGTAATATATTGCGATTTATGTGTCCGATAGATGGCACCAGGCCCGCCACTTATTATTATGGTTACCTAACTTACATATATACATAAATCAGGCCTATATCCCCAAAGGGGTAGGCAGAGGTGAACTAGCACCCACAGCCACGTTTCGCCAATTACGTTAGGTCCCATGTAATAAGGTGGCGAGCCCATTGCCATTTATCGGGCACAAAATCGCAGTACATTGCTAGGTGGTATAAGAGGAACGCTGCTGCCCATTCCTCATCACTGATTTATCCTTAGTCGTCGCCTTGTACGATACCCACGGGAGAGATTTGGGGTGGTGATAATTGTATTCTACTCTGCCGTCACAACACGGCGTGGCGAAAAGCCTTTGATTAAAATAAACAAATAAATAAGAACGTACATATGTGATTAAAATTTACCTACCTACTTCAAAATGTTAACGCCTGTAACTGCCCCTCAAAATCCAAATCAAGGGATCCGACTATTTAGAAATACTCTTTAGACTATAGTTATAATAAATAACAAAGAGGGTAAAATAGAAATCTTATTTTATAAGCGCTAGGTACTTTAATCCTGGAAAGTACCAGGCTGACAGCGCCGGCGAGTAGGTAAACAAGCGCGTACAATACCGCCGGGACAGGATGATGGATCGGCATCGGACTCGGGGAGACCAGGATATTCCTGGCTACTAGGAGAAAAAACCGCGTCCAATACTGTGCTAATCCGGAGTTCTGGCGAAACTGCCAGCTACGATCAACTTGAGTTGCTTTGTCGTCAGATGTACAATCAGCATGTCAGACTAACCATAACTGTCAAATTTCTTCTTCCTTTTATGAATGGAAACGTGCTGTTCATACAGAAGACAACAATTTTTCCAGATGGTACTGAAGTGTTTTGGTAACTAACTATAACAAGTAGGTACCACCTACTTAATACCTACAAAAAAATGTCACTTCAAAACTAGTCGCTATTCTAGCCGGATCTATGGTCTAGTTTTATTGACATTTTTTGTATTAAGTACTCATTTTAATTGACATCCCTAAGTGCGGCAGTAAGTAGAGTTCGCTCCACGAAACAATTCCCTTGGCTAAAACCTTAACTCTTTGCAATAAGAGCGAAAATAATGTTATCAGAGAGACTTCTTTTGTGGAGCGAACTCTAGAGATGATTTGTCAGAGCATACGTTAAAAAAAATATTTGGCTAGGTTTATTTTACCCTTCTTTGAGAATTTTGACGAAAAAATCAATTACTGATAATTGATTTTTTCCTCTTGAAAGAATAACTCTCATTGATTTACCACTGATAAATAACTCAATGGGAGTTAACAGTATATATTGTTTTCCGTCTTTTTTGATCAAATTTCATTCAGGGCATTTTAAGACCAAGTTAAATCTAATTGTTTAAATAAGCTACCCATAAAGTATACCTACGTTTAGAATATTTACAAAAAACTTCATGTCTATTATAAAACTTCGATGTCTAGTTATTTGTTTTTCATTGTACAGTCAAGTCAGACTATCCTAAACTGTCATATTTCCTCAATTGATTTTCAACCTAACTTGATTAAGTAATATAAAGCTCAAAGTTGATTGAGAAAATCTGACACTCCGTGGTGCCCTGGAGCCTCTACATTCGAATAATAAACCTATAAGGAATTTAGGCCCACAATTACGCGAGTCCCAAGTCAACATTTCTTGCCAACGATATATTTCTGCGACAAAAAAAACACGTCTCAATTTCCCAACGTCAAAAGCTTTCAACGGAGAAAAAATCGCAAGCAACGACGGTCTAACGAAAATGCCAATGTAGAAGGTACGGAATAAAGGTACAATTTGTGTCCCCCACCATGTTAATTCGGTAATCCATCACGAGGACGTACGAGACAGATTTGAAGGCCGAGTATTGCACGCGCGTAATAATAAAAATGGATTTTGCTTGGAATTTGTGCGCCGCTGCTAATAGTATGGAGGCGTATAGTATTTATTATTTGGGCACTCGAGATAAGTAATATTCGAACGGACAGTCTCCTTACCGGACATTCACTGAAACATAGTAGGTATTGATTTAAAAATATCTACATAATACAATTATTTATGAGTGGCAGTGTCCATGCCAACTAAAGTAGGTATCTATCTACCAAGCACTAATGGACAGTTAGTCACAACTTTGTTACAATCCAGTAAATCTGATATTCAAAGTTGTTATATAATGGGTGTTTTTATAATGACGTCAATTAAAAAGTTATCGCGGTTTCGTTCCCTCGGCGACTACAAAAATGCAGAAAAGGACTACATTTATTTTTCTATTTATGCTCTATGCGATTTGGATAACTAAATACATCTTTACGGCAGTACCAAGCAATGTGGTCAGCTGAATAAAAAACAATACTATCGGGTAATTAGGTAGTGCGGTAGGTACTACCAAAGTAGTGAATGTCCGTGCATTCGAGCCTTGATCTTGATGTTATGTGAGTCATACCTAAAGCATTTATTCAATAACTAGCTTTCTGCCCGCGACTTCCTTCGCATGGACTACTACACTAACCCTTTTCATAATTATTACTTGAATAGCTGTTTAGCTTCAAAACTGACGGACTTCCATTCAAACTTTTAACCCTCATTTCACCCCCTTAGCGGTAGAATATTAGGTATGAACGTGGAAGGACGTAGAAGGAGAGGAAGACCAAAGGAAAGATGGATGGGTTGTGTATGATAGCGAGAGAAGTGGGTGGGAAATTGGTGAAGGATAGAGAGGAGTGGAAGAAGAAAACATGTTGTGTCGACCCCGCCTAGAGCAGGATAAGGGCAGGAAAAAAAGAAGAAGCGGTAGAATTTCCAATCAATCAATACGTCCATCATGACCGACCTTAGCGAACTTTCCTTAGTTTACGCAAACGCAGGTCAAGCGCGTTAAGCCCTGCCGATATCCTTAAACGAAATGAAATGAAAGATTAGACCACCTATTTTGTATAAACTCGTCCGGATCGTAACTTCGCCTATTAAAGCCAAAGACATCGCCAGTCGGCAGCTGCGGAACACCGCCAATGGAGTAGCGCAGCTCCCGCGTGATCCATCACAAAGTTGGCCGGCGCCAAAACTTTGTCACGCCGTTTAGTGTTACGAAAGATCAACATGGTGGAACAATGCGCGACATGAATAGGGAATTAGGGAACCTCCAACGCGTCATCCCTAATTTCACTGGCCAAGATGGGGATTTTATAGAACCGCTAGCTGATCCGGCGAACGTCGTTTTGCCATGTAAATTATTTCTAGTCAATTATTTGGTTTTTGGTCAAATAAAAAATAATTAACTATTGTACGTACGGCAAGAGAAAAGGCCTCGGTGAAATATTTCTTAATAATCATTACATATATTGGGATGGTTTATGAATGCATTCCGTGACTCTTTTGTTTTCTGATGTTAGCCATCGAAACTAATGAAGGATGGTTCTAAAGAGACCCTTTATGTATTAAATTTCTATCCCAAACCGATACTTTTTTATCACCCCGGTAAATGTTAAGGGTTGATTGACCATACCTACAAACGTTTTAAATAATGTTTTATAACTTACTAGATGAATAGAATAGAGTATACGTATAGAGTATAAGTAGACCTGAAAATTTACTATAGAATTTTGTTTTATTCTCGCTAACTATACCTATCCCCTACATCGCCGTGTAAGGTTCTCTACTTACTTTAATTTGACCCTCACAAATAAACTCATTCCCAATTAAATCATAGATAATCCTCCGCATATTAAACGCGCCAACCCTCTTTGATATTGCCCTTAAAACACTCTATTAGATCGTCGACAGGGTTGGCAGAGCCTAGAAAACAGCTTTGTTAAAAAAACATGCTGTTGATGTAGATATGAATGATGAGTTGTCGATGTATTGACGTTGTCGCTTTCACGGTATGTAGATGACCATAGTGTAATCTATAAAGCACTATAATCTGTCTAATAGTATTAGAAGCCTCAGATAGCCTCCCCACTCAAATTCCAATGAGAAGCATCACAGTTCCTACTATCAATGAGTTTCTAGTGAGAAACATATTATGAATGAAAGAAGTATGCCTAGCAGTTGGTGATGCTGACATGGTTTTATGGCGTGGGGTTTCTACCATTCAGTTCAGCTATTATCTCTTTGATTTTGACAAAAACTTAATACCTACTATTATTTCAATACATAATTTCAAGAAACATTTGGACAACCCTAGCTGAAGGATAGGGAAATTTAATTCAGGAGAGTAGAGATTTTTGGCTCTTGTGTTTTTTAAACTCAACCTGCTGACATAATAAAATTGAGGTTTATGCTCGTGAGTGACATTGGTCCATACAGCTGTTAAAACAATAATTTCATACAGTTTCGCTTTTACTTTATCCTTTATGCTCTCGATGGTATGAGAGCCGGAAAATCCTTAGAGCAGGAAAACTGTTTTTTTTACTATAGACATGTTTCATATTAAAGATTTTAATTTTTATTTGAAAATTATTATAAATGTTACAAAAAATACTACAAAGTAAAATAGGTCCGAAATAATTATTTGTAACATATTCACCTCTAAGTAATGGACAGATTAAGAGTTTTATTGCGCACAAGTGCCTTTATTTTTCGACATAAGCGTCATCGAAGGTTCACTCCTGGAGGGAGCGGTCCAGAATACTGCCCGATGGAGATATTTGTGTTTACGCGTTTATTTGCGCGTGTTTACGCTCGCTGCCGGTAGAGGAATGAGAAAGTACTGATTCCCTAAACGTCACATGAAAAAATTACATTTCGGACAATCACATCATCTTTTTTAATGTATATAAGGAAACTAGATGGGGGAGCAAAATATTCAATATCTTCCTGGCCTTTCCCCAGTTTATCAGGGGTCGCCAAGTATGTTTCCTCTTTTGTTAATTTTGATCACTAGGCCCCATACCCTTTAGATTCTTATCATCGATCACATCGGAAAGATGCTATGTATGAAATTTATAGACAAATTATTAAAAGAACTGTGTTAAATGACCGAATATCTGAGGAAGTGGTTAGAATGACAATATTCCAATACATTACTGATCAAGGTTTTGGCTTAGGGTTTTACAGCCGGCAGCCGGCCTAATGCCAATCCTATTTAGGTGTTGTTGTTGGTGGTTTTTCCACCACCAGTGGGGTGTCCCATGGCGCTTCTCCAAGGCGTGTCTCCCTTAGTCGACTTACACAACAACCCTGGAGTAAGACTGACACATTCTACGTAGAAAACGTTGACTGTATTTAAATATGTTCACCGTACTTTCCAGTAACGGACGTGCATAGGCCTCACTAATGGCATGTGACAGCGAGCGTGATTGATCGGACTGTACACCCCCCTTCCCCGCCCTTCTCCAACCCCGCAACGCACCACATCCTAGCGCAGAAGTAGTCGGCTCTCTACAAATATAATTAATTTTATGTGAAGACATTCCAGATTCCCAGACGTAAAATGCCTAGGCGGCTTAAAGTCATCTCGATACCTACTTAACATGTGGTGTGTGTGATACGGCTACCATTTTTATTCGTCCTCTTCTCTTCTACGCCCATTTGCGTGCCCGACTATGGACCCAGTCAGACACACAAATGCTCTATAAAATAATTACCATCTTTACAGTATGTTATGGTTTGCAAGTAAGAATTATAGTATTAAGTACTTCCATTGAGTACCTACGCTAAACTGGGAGCTAAAAAAATATGTAGAATCTGCTCACTTCAGGAAGTTGAATACTCCTTATACGAATGTAGTATTAATAGTTATTTGTTATACGTGAGTGCAAAGTTGCTTTTTAACCGCGTGCTCAATTTAGATGACCAAGCTAGCGAAGGATTCTAATTCTAAAATTAGAATCCTGAGCGTTAGCGAGGGAATCAAAAGAGCACAAGGTGAAAAATCTTTGCACTCGAGTGCGACACGTAACTTTTCATCCCCCCTCAGCGAGGAAATGGCAAAATGCAGAAATAATTAATAATAATCACATTATTAAAAGTTTCAGTCAATTCTATTTACACCCTGACACTTCCACACCCATCATACTAAACACACACACCCAATACACACACAACATCCACCCAGACACCCCACAACATCCACCCAGACGCACCCACAACATCCACCCAGACGCGCACGTGCAAAGCAAATCAATAAAAAAAGTACACTAAGAAGGTTTCGAATCTGAATTTTTAACAACACCATAGAGATCCAATAGGTTTAATGATGTTTTGCAAAGTGGATTTTGTGCAGACTGGGCAGTGAAATTGGTGTTGTTTTGATGCACAATCATCCGGGATGGTGTGAAATTATGCAGAATCATTGAAAATAAGTCTTGTGATGTGTTCGATGTTGAGAATTTTGAAGTGGTTTTCACCACCTCATCAGTCGCCATCATGAACTCTGGTATCATTCAATTCGCGCCAAGCACTCCCTAGATGCGATAAAATACACATATTTTAATGTAAAATTAATTTCATACATTCATTTCACTCACTAATTTATTCATATTAATATGAAATAAATATACTAAAGACATGGCTGTATGGGCTAGACCCTTTGCCTTCCCTAAAAAACAAGGAGAATTAAAAACAAATTAAAAAAATATGTTCTGTTTTCACAAACATAATGCACTTGCACGCGATGTTCTAAATTCAAATTTACTTTATCCTCTGGAGGATAAAAACGGCTTTTGCACTCCGATATCGAAGAGCAAAAACGCTTTTTCCGAGATGGGGGGATGAAAAATTATTTGTCTATGAATACTATCAAACTATTAATAATTTCAGTTAAAATCTGCAACCGATAGATACTATTTTAGCCAATAGTGGAGGGAAAAGCTTTGTGTATTTGATTAAGCATGCCACAATGTTTTGCGTCTGAAGGTTGCGCTTGCGCCGCGCCGCGCCGAGACCATACATAACAATTAAAACAATACTTTCAATTAGAGACTTATTCTCGAAGTAACAAGGAAATATATTTATGAACAATCACACGTCAGGTTAATAAGACATGTAAAATTTTTACAATCGACTTGTGTTTTAAGTCAAACAAGTAAACGATAGCAATTCATCAACGATTATTGTGGATCGTTAATTTTTACAGTTCTGTTAGTCTGGTGTACCTACAGTTGAATGTACAAATAATAATCAAATGATTAAACTCATGTACCGTGTAAGTAAGTATGTTTCTTTTTGTGTAGTTTGGCAGGTCATTTCGTTTACTAAATGTGCAAATAGGATAAAAAATTATTTAAGCGTATTTTCTTTCGGATCTTCTGACATATAAAGTCGTTTTATCAACCTCCTTCATCATCATCCTTTTACATGAATAAGTCAAATCATAGATTTCATTCAAACCATGTTTTTCTTAACCTGACCTAACATAATTGGCGAAACGTGGGTGCTAGTTCACCTCTGCCTACCCCTTCGGGTATATAGGCGTGATTTATGTATGTATGTTTTTCTTATCACGTCATTGCACGTTCGATAGCCCAAACTTACAACAGTCCTCCTCCACAGCTCTGGTGTTTAAAGTTAAATACTGCTTTTCTCTTTATTCTCCCATTCCCAGCTTTAACTTCCATACATCAATGTTGGTACAAGTTATTTATGTGTTAGTGATCTCTTCCTGGTACAGATATGAATGTTGCACCTTTACTGACTACTTCTACTGGATTATCTTGTTTTATTTTGAAGCTTAAACAAAAGTAAGAGCAACCGCTGCCTTTGTTGCTTACTTCACATCCGCTTAGAAACAATGAAGTAGGTACCTGGGTATAAATAATATGTTCCGTGTTACATTTATCAAATACAAATTGCCAAATGGGTCTTGATTCATGACCCTGTACACATCCTGCTTTGGTGGACATTCATGAGTGTTCATTTGCTGTTATAATGCCTTCCTTTATATACCTCCGCTGTCACAGAATAAATAAAAGGGGTTCAGTTCAACCTCTTTTATTGTTCTATGTTTACTGTTATGTAGGCATTGCGGGAAAATCAGATCGGGAAAAGCGGGAAAATCGACACATTCTACGCCGACTTTATCAGTTTTATGATAATTAGATCAAGAAATTAAGATTTCTCTTTGTAGTATACCTACTTCCGTCCATTGCGCCAATGAGGGCCTGCCCTCCATTAGTGGGGACAATAAAGTGCTGGTGATGATGAATGGACTATACTAATTAAATACATATTTGAATCGCCTCTAAGTCTAGTCGACGTGTATTAATTACGCTAAACGTTTTTATCTTTATATCTAATTGACTAAACAACCTACACACCCGCAGCGTAACTATGTTGTAAGATTATTGTAATTATAAATCACTACCCATAAGCTTGGTAGCCTCGAGGGTCATTATTTTAAGTATGACCAAGGTCGTGATTGTAGGTCAAATTATACATGACAGACACGGGGAGGTTCAAGTCTATTATGCTGTTATCTTCTAGATTAATAGTTTTTCCTTTGTTTTAACTTATTGTAAGCCAGATGTACCTACATACCTACGTCTGGCGGCGGGTCAAGCATAACATTCTAATGTTTAAGCGCTATTGTGAAAGCGGCGTAATAGTAAGTTTTTAATTTAATTTAATTATGTAAATAAGGTGAAATTTCAAAATTGTGACGATCGCGGAACTAATCCAATTTAAATGTATAGTTGTTTAGTTCAGTGTAATTCTCTTAGTAAGAATTGTCTTTAAATTTTAACATTTTCTGATTTACACAGCTACTACATGTGCATGACTGAATGCAGCGAACTGAAAGGAATCCTCAGAGTAGCCTGGAGTGACAGCCTCAGTGGCACCTGTTAGTGCATCATATCTATATCAAAATAATATGTCTTCGCTAACTGGTGCGTCATGACACGCAATGCTTAACTTTATTATAATTATTTTTAACGTAATAATGACCAATGTTTCTTTATTTATTCGGATCGAATTTTTGAACTGCAATTATATTTTAAGGTTGAACCAAAATTAAAGTACCTAAATAACGTTCTCACTTTATACTGACCATACCAAAAACCTCTTTTTTTATAATGTCTCAAAAAGCCAGAGAAGACATTTTTAGGGAACGCGAAAACCTTGATTCTCTACGGCAAGGTTTCTCTACGGCAGGCATCTCCCGGGGGAGTTTCACTGCCGTCTAGAGCCTCGCATGGCGCTACTAATCGGTCCGGGCAATATTCTTACTTCAACACCTCCAAACCCAAGGATACCAGTCTACATATACTCCACTTCGTCATTGTCTTCGTCCTGATATCTCATCATCGTCATCGGTCATTGGTTCCTTGGCTTTTTCTATGGTTTTAAAGAACTGCGACTGACTACAATTTAGAGACTTTTCGATTTTAATTTCAACATTATTTAAATGTTGATGTCCCGCATTAAGACCATACTTTTTTGAACTTTTTCTAACCACCAATATGTTTGTACAAGTTTAGGTATATTTTGTTACTTCAATCTTGCTTTTGTAAACTCTCAAATTTCATCATCCAGAATTGAACGACTTAATTACAAAACTTCGTCTTAACTCACGATCAAAATTGATTTAACCTCAAACCATTAGACGGATCATTCTGCTAAAGATTGTGACCAACGATTGTGATCAGTACGAAACAATAATGCCTAATGCCCGGTTACGGCTGTCATTAAGTGGGCACTGTATCATTATCAAAATTGAGTGTATTGGCAACACAGCCACAACTCGGTCCTTCGCGTCGTTTGCTTGAGATTAGATGTAATTTATCAATCGAATGACGGCGAAATTGATACGATTATAGAGCACAAACTTAACTGAAGTTCTAATAAATATGTGTTCTTATGATTATCTGTACCAAAGCATTCCTCTATAGTGGGTTGCTTTCACAATAAATATAACAGCATCTGATAATTGTGCCTTTTAAGCTGTTGGACCATAAGCCCTCCCTATGGATTGAAGAATGGGTGATAATGCATCACGATCTGCAAGCGCAGCCGTGGCCAATGAATTAACATGCCCTCCGAAGCACGGAGGAACTTGAAATAATATAATTTTTGAACAGACTGCGAAATGGGTAATGGTTCTCTTCAGAAATTAATCTCTTCAGAAATTAATCCAAGAATATTCTAACTTTTTTTTATTAAAGGAAATTATCATTCTATATGGTGCTTTGAACTGCGTGTTGGACTAATTCTTACCGACTAAACCCACTCACGTAACTAGGAAAACATCGATGGCAGACTTTCTGCTCTACCTGTGTAATTCTAATATTATTGCACAAATTATGTGGGTATTTCATGACACGTTCCAGCCAGGGTTTGTGTTACCTATGACAGCATAAGCATAGAGATAAAACGAGTTGCTAGAATGAGTATGTTAAGTACCTACCTACTTCATAGTTACCTACCTACGTCTTACCCTTCTGATCTGCCTAATCATTCACGGACAATGTGATTTGTATATGTGTGTGGTTAAACAACAAAATCAACACCTGAATCGGTCCAATGCGGCTCAACGTCTGAACTTTCACGCTAGCAATTTGCGCGACAATGAAGCAGAAAATTACACTACTTCATTGTCGCGCAAATTACTTATTATTTCCTATCAGAAATCTTGATAATCACCCGAATTAGTTTAACTTTGGTCAAAGTTCTTTAGTGTAACTATACGTAATATCAAAACAAAAATTAGATATGATAAGGACAAGGAATATTGGGGTGGATTTCGAAAGGTAACTTTCATTCAAGGCACAGGAGACTTCATTAAGAAAATCGAGGTAGAAAACAATCATTAAAAATAATACCTAGGCAGTTAAGGGTTAAAATAAAAGATACGTGACATTTAAAGTGGTAACCTGAGCAGTCGACTCTTAAAGTCACTCCTCATCCCATAATCCACTGAAACACTTCCTTAAAGTTTTTGATAACCTTCACTCGAGATGGCGGATTCAACTTGACATTTGCTTTTGCTACAGTTAGTCTGATTTATGTTAAACAGTGCCTCCATTTCCGAGTTGCGTGCGCGCATCGCTTCGATACAATTCGCGCCATTCTTATACAAACACTCGCCGCGGCCGCTGCGTTAGCGCGCTCTTGCGAGCCGGGTTCGATTAATTCGCCATCGATGTTATGCGGTTAAGATTTTGTCGTCTTCAATATTGTGATAGTGAAAAATTATTGTTGCGAGAATGATGTTCCGAGTTTTGGTAAGTTTTCATTCAATTGAAATTTTAAGCAACTATTTCTTTTTTTATTTAAATGTCAGTAAATTTATGCAACAAAGTAAAACTTGATACAAAACCGTAAGCACCAAACCATTGGAATGTTGTCGTCCCTATCAAACTCTTCGTTTATCGATCTCTCGACATCCTGGACCTTTCCGTAGCTTTTCTATGCATTCATTCAACACTGGCAGTGCAAGACTAACAAGGAGTTGATGGCTTGATGATGTCCGCGACCGATAAGGAGGAAACATACTGCGCCATTCTCAGTTAAAATAGAAACAGGGCAGGAAGATGATGATGATAAGCTAGCTTTAGGTGAATTAATAAGGTTCCGATCAACAACGGCATATAATCTCAAAAAAAATTAATTTAATATAAATCTTGTCGGCACTTTGTTCACATTTTTGAATAGATTTTCCTAGCGCCCGCCGCAGTACTAGCACGATTTTTAAAATTCAAACATACTCGTAACGCACTAAACGTGTTAATAACAGTGGGTTTCGTTTATATATATTTCAAGGAAATTCTGTGTTTCAGCTTCCGACTTATTCTAATTATAAGTTAGGTTGTTTATAAAGAAATAGTTCAGTTAGAGAGACAATAGTCTCGCCCTTGTTATTTGTGACCTAATATAATTGGCGAAACGTTGTTAATTATAACCAAAGAGGATGGTGTCAGACAGGCGGCCGGCTGTAAATCCTAAGCCAAATTCATGAGCAGTATACTGCTGTATACAGATTGCAATCCCCATCATTCTCTCCGTTCCATGGTCTCTCGACATGGTCCTTTCCATCACATTTCTATACGTGCATTCATCATTTCCGGTGTGATTGATCACATGAATCAAAAGGGAGTCGATGATGACTTATTGACGTCCGACTGATATAAATGGAAGAGGAAACTACTGCACAGACCCAGATAAAATGGGAACAGGATAGAAAGAAGTATTATGTAATAGTTAATAAAATTAAGTTGGTCAGTTATAGGTACTCCATTTATTATAAGTACCCACATAGCATAGGTACTTTTGATACGGCATCCGATAGTGTAATTATATGTAAAAGTGGAGACGTGAGCAAGAACACGCGCCTACGGCCTCACAACGAGACGTCTCAAGGACCGCCAAAGCCTTAGCGCTTACACGTAAAACTTACGCCCACTATTTTAGGTCCCATTTGATGGGCGGCGCGCCTATTGCCATTTATCAGGCTCGTAATTGCTTTGTAGTATAACATGGACCCTGCATGATGTCCATTCCTCATCACGTTTTTAACACTCTAAGTGCCGCACACAGAGATGTCAATCAACGTTAATGAGCATTTAATGACAAAAAATGAAAATTCAAAACCAGTTTCTATTCTTGCTGGGTTTATTGGTCTAGATTTAAATATTTTTTTTGACATTAAGTAGATACTCATTAAAGTTAATTGAAGTCTCTGAGTGCGGCAGGTAGTGGTCTTGTTATGTTTGAAATATTTAGGGCCGATTTCACCGTCTCTCATAGAAACTGAGTTTAATAAAACTTGGTTTTGATAAATGCAAACTATGTAGCGGAACTCAGTTGAGAGCATAAACCGAGTACAACTTCAACTGATCGCGTTAAATTCTGTGGTGAAATCGGCCCTTATATAAACACTCAATTAACATTTAAAAATAAGCGTTTACTAAAGTTTTCAGTTAGCTAAATGTTGGTCCCACGCCTAACATTTACTAACGATGTCCTAGCTAACTTTTTCAGTCGACTGCCCAATAAATCTACAAGACAAATCACCTAATTAAGCATAACCAAAATGTAATTATACAATCAACGTGTCAGAAATGGTGTTGCCCAAGTCTCAAAACTTGATGGGAATCGAAGCAGCACCTTGGCACAGTTGGTCCGAGGGAACTGGGTCAATCCACTGGGCCGTTGGCTTCCGAAGCGATTGCGGTTTGATGCGCTTTTTTACCAACTTTATATTATTACCCAAATAAAAAAAAACCATTTGCCTTTGTTGCTTACTTCACATCCGCTTAGAAACAATGAAGTAGGTACCTGGGTATAAATAATATGTTCCGTGTTACATTTATCAAATACAAATTGCCAAATGGGTCTTGATTCATGACCCTGTACACATCCTGCTTTGGTGGACATTCATGAGTGTTCATTTGCTGTTATAATGCCTTCCTTTATATACCTCCGCTGTCACAGAATAAATAAAAGGGGTTCAGTTCAACCTCTTTTATTGTTCTATGTTTACTGTTATGTAGGCATTGCGGGAAAATCAGATCGGGAAAAGCGGGAAAATCGACACATTCTACGCCGACTTTATCAGTTTTATGATAATTAGATCAAGAAATTAAGATTTCTCTTTGTAGTATACCTACTTCCGTCCATTGCGCCAATGAGGGCCTGCCCTCCATTAGTGGGGACAATAAAGTGCTGGTGATGATGAATGGACTATACTAATTAAATACATATTTGAATCGCCTCTAAGTCTAGTCGACGTGTATTAATTACGCTAAACGTTTTTATCTTTATATCTAATTGACTAAACAACCTACACACCCGCAGCGTAACTATGTTGTAAGATTATTGTAATTATAAATCACTACCCATAAGCTTGGTAGCCTCGAGGGTCATTATTTTAAGTATGACCAAGGTCGTGATTGTAGGTCAAATTATACATGACAGACACGGGGAGGTTCAAGTCTATTATGCTGTTATCTTCTAGATTAATAGTTTTTCCTTTGTTTTAACTTATTGTAAGCCAGATGTACCTACATACCTACGTCTGGCGGCGGGTCAAGCATAACATTCTAATGTTTAAGCGCTATTGTGAAAGCGGCGTAATAGTAAGTTTTTAATTTAATTTAATTATGTAAATAAGGTGAAATTTCAAAATTGTGACGATCGCGGAACTAATCCAATTTAAATGTATAGTTGTTTAGTTCAGTGTAATTCTCTTAGTAAGAATTGTCTTTAAATTTTAACATTTTCTGATTTACACAGCTACTACATGTGCATGACTGAATGCAGCGAACTGAAAGGAATCCTCAGAGTAGCCTGGAGTGACAGCCTCAGTGGCACCTGTTAGTGCATCATATCTATATCAAAATAATATGTCTTCGCTAACTGGTGCGTCATGACACGCAATGCTTAACTTTATTATAATTATTTTTAACGTAATAATGACCAATGTTTCTTTATTTATTCGGATCGAATTTTTGAACTGCAATTATATTTTAAGGTTGAACCAAAATTAAAGTACCTAAATAACGTTCTCACTTTATACTGACCATACCAAAAACCTCTTTTTTTATAATGTCTCAAAAAGCCAGAGAAGACATTTTTAGGGAACGCGAAAACCTTGATTCTCTACGGCAAGGTTTCTCTACGGCAGGCATCTCCCGGGGGAGTTTCACTGCCGTCTAGAGCCTCGCATGGCGCTACTAATCGGTCCGGGCAATATTCTTACTTCAACACCTCCAAACCCAAGGATACCAGTCTACATATACTCCACTTCGTCATTGTCTTCGTCCTGATATCTCATCATCGTCATCGGTCATTGGTTCCTTGGCTTTTTCTATGGTTTTAAAGAACTGCGACTGACTACAATTTAGAGACTTTTCGATTTTAATTTCAACATTATTTAAATGTTGATGTCCCGCATTAAGACCATACTTTTTTGAACTTTTTCTAACCACCAATATGTTTGTACAAGTTTAGGTATATTTTGTTACTTCAATCTTGCTTTTGTAAACTCTCAAATTTCATCATCCAGAATTGAACGACTTAATTACAAAACTTCGTCTTAACTCACGATCAAAATTGATTTAACCTCAAACCATTAGACGGATCATTCTGCTAAAGATTGTGACCAACGATTGTGATCAGTACGAAACAATAATGCCTAATGCCCGGTTACGGCTGTCATTAAGTGGGCACTGTATCATTATCAAAATTGAGTGTATTGGCAACACAGCCACAACTCGGTCCTTCGCGTCGTTTGCTTGAGATTAGATGTAATTTATCAATCGAATGACGGCGAAATTGATACGATTATAGAGCACAAACTTAACTGAAGTTCTAATAAATATGTGTTCTTATGATTATCTGTACCAAAGCATTCCTCTATAGTGGGTTGCTTTCACAATAAATATAACAGCATCTGATAATTGTGCCTTTTAAGCTGTTGGACCATAAGCCCTCCCTATGGATTGAAGAATGGGTGATAATGCATCACGATCTGCAAGCGCAGCCGTGGCCAATGAATTAACATGCCCTCCGAAGCACGGAGGAACTTGAAATAATATAATTTTTGAACAGACTGCGAAATGGGTAATGGTTCTCTTCAGAAATTAATCTCTTCAGAAATTAATCCAAGAATATTCTAACTTTTTTTTATTAAAGGAAATTATCATTCTATATGGTGCTTTGAACTGCGTGTTGGACTAATTCTTACCGACTAAACCCACTCACGTAACTAGGAAAACATCGATGGCAGACTTTCTGCTCTACCTGTGTAATTCTAATATTATTGCACAAATTATGTGGGTATTTCATGACACGTTCCAGCCAGGGTTTGTGTTACCTATGACAGCATAAGCATAGAGATAAAACGAGTTGCTAGAATGAGTATGTTAAGTACCTACCTACTTCATAGTTACCTACCTACGTCTTACCCTTCTGATCTGCCTAATCATTCACGGACAATGTGATTTGTATATGTGTGTGGTTAAACAACAAAATCAACACCTGAATCGGTCCAATGCGGCTCAACGTCTGAACTTTCACGCTAGCAATTTGCGCGACAATGAAGCAGAAAATTACACTACTTCATTGTCGCGCAAATTACTTATTATTTCCTATCAGAAATCTTGATAATCACCCGAATTAGTTTAACTTTGGTCAAAGTTCTTTAGTGTAACTATACGTAATATCAAAACAAAAATTAGATATGATAAGGACAAGGAATATTGGGGTGGATTTCGAAAGGTAACTTTCATTCAAGGCACAGGAGACTTCATTAAGAAAATCGAGGTAGAAAACAATCATTAAAAATAATACCTAGGCAGTTAAGGGTTAAAATAAAAGATACGTGACATTTAAAGTGGTAACCTGAGCAGTCGACTCTTAAAGTCACTCCTCATCCCATAATCCACTGAAACACTTCCTTAAAGTTTTTGATAACCTTCACTCGAGATGGCGGATTCAACTTGACATTTGCTTTTGCTACAGTTAGTCTGATTTATGTTAAACAGTGCCTCCATTTCCGAGTTGCGTGCGCGCATCGCTTCGATACAATTCGCGCCATTCTTATACAAACACTCGCCGCGGCCGCTGCGTTAGCGCGCTCTTGCGAGCCGGGTTCGATTAATTCGCCATCGATGTTATGCGGTTAAGATTTTGTCGTCTTCAATATTGTGATAGTGAAAAATTATTGTTGCGAGAATGATGTTCCGAGTTTTGGTAAGTTTTCATTCAATTGAAATTTTAAGCAACTATTTCTTTTTTTATTTAAATGTCAGTAAATTTATGCAACAAAGTAAAACTTGATACAAAACCGTAAGCACCAAACCATTGGAATGTTGTCGTCCCTATCAAACTCTTCGTTTATCGATCTCTCGACATCCTGGACCTTTCCGTAGCTTTTCTATGCATTCATTCAACACTGGCAGTGCAAGACTAACAAGGAGTTGATGGCTTGATGATGTCCGCGACCGATAAGGAGGAAACATACTGCGCCATTCTCAGTTAAAATAGAAACAGGGCAGGAAGATGATGATGATAAGCTAGCTTTAGGTGAATTAATAAGGTTCCGATCAACAACGGCATATAATCTCAAAAAAAATTAATTTAATATAAATCTTGTCGGCACTTTGTTCACATTTTTGAATAGATTTTCCTAGCGCCCGCCGCAGTACTAGCACGATTTTTAAAATTCAAACATACTCGTAACGCACTAAACGTGTTAATAACAGTGGGTTTCGTTTATATATATTTCAAGGAAATTCTGTGTTTCAGCTTCCGACTTATTCTAATTATAAGTTAGGTTGTTTATAAAGAAATAGTTCAGTTAGAGAGACAATAGTCTCGCCCTTGTTATTTGTGACCTAATATAATTGGCGAAACGTTGTTAATTATAACCAAAGAGGATGGTGTCAGACAGGCGGCCGGCTGTAAATCCTAAGCCAAATTCATGAGCAGTATACTGCTGTATACAGATTGCAATCCCCATCATTCTCTCCGTTCCATGGTCTCTCGACATGGTCCTTTCCATCACATTTCTATACGTGCATTCATCATTTCCGGTGTGATTGATCACATGAATCAAAAGGGAGTCGATGATGACTTATTGACGTCCGACTGATATAAATGGAAGAGGAAACTACTGCACAGACCCAGATAAAATGGGAACAGGATAGAAAGAAGTATTATGTAATAGTTAATAAAATTAAGTTGGTCAGTTATAGGTACTCCATTTATTATAAGTACCCACATAGCATAGGTACTTTTGATACGGCATCCGATAGTGTAATTATATGTAAAAGTGGAGACGTGAGCAAGAACACGCGCCTACGGCCTCACAACGAGACGTCTCAAGGACCGCCAAAGCCTTAGCGCTTACACGTAAAACTTACGCCCACTATTTTAGGTCCCATTTGATGGGCGGCGCGCCTATTGCCATTTATCAGGCTCGTAATTGCTTTGTAGTATAACATGGACCCTGCATGATGTCCATTCCTCATCACGTTTTTAACACTCTAAGTGCCGCACACAGAGATGTCAATCAACATTAATGAGTATTTGACAAAAAATGAAAATTCAAAACCAGTTTCTATTCTTGCCGGGTCTATTGGTCTAGATTTAATTTTTTTTTTGAAATTAAGTAGATACTCATTAAAGTTAATTGAAGTATCTGAGTGCGGCAGGTAGTGGTCTTGTTATGTTTGAAATATTTAGGGCCGATTTCACCGTCTCTCATAGAAACTGAGTTTAATAAAACTTGGTTTTGATAAATGCAAACTATGTAGCGGAACTCAGTTGAGAGCATAAACCGAGTACAACTTCAACTGATCGCGTTTAATTCTGCGGTGAAATCGGCCCTTATATATACACTCAATTAACATTTAAAAATAAGCGTTTACTAAAGTTTTCAGTTAGCTAAATGTTGGTCCCACGCCTAACATTTACTAACGATGTCCCAGCTAACTTTTTCAGTCGACTGCCCAATAAATCTACAAGACAAATCACCTAATTAAACATAACCAAAATGTAATTATACAATCAACGTGTCAGAAATGGTGTTGCCCAAGTCTCAAAACTTGATGGGAATCGAAGCAGCACCTTGGCACAGTTGGTCCGAGGGAACTGGGTCAATCCACTGGGCCGTTGGCTTCCGAAGCGATTGCGGTTTGATGCGCTTTTTTACCTACTTTATATTATTACCCAAATAAAAAAACCATTGCCACGAGCCTTATAATGTAATTAAGTACAGTCAACAGTGTCTTATAATACCACAATACAAATAGTGAAGCCGTGTGGTTATAACAAATGGGCGGTGAAAATAAATTCTTATTAATGATTGACAACTTTAGAAGAGGCATGTAAGCGATTGGTTATTTTTGCAACGCTAGTTAGCATGCTTACCAGCCCTTCTTTGATAGATATATAAAATAATACTTATAGGGTGAATGCGGCCTAAACCTACCCCAACACACCAAGTGGACATTGGTGGGCATTAACGAGTTTGGATACAGCAGGGACCAATCTCAGTGCTTCCGAAAGCACGTTAATGCCTTCGATAGCATTAACCTAACCAACGAACGGGTTTGGTAGATTATTTCTTTAGTTCATAAAATCTAAATTTTTTATGGCACAGCCCTATTATATTTAACCAAAACACTGTTGAAAGTTTGTTTACATTCTTTTAGAGTTTTTTTCTCTTTATTATTTTTAGGGACCATTGTAAATATAATTACATGCCAGTCCCATCGTGACTGTTCCTTAGTTTAAGATCTAATAGGTAAGCTTTCCTACAGACTTGCACATCAACAAAGCTTTCTTTTACATGTGGTACCTAGGTATTTTATTTCCGGTGTGTGTGGCTATATGAATATAGGCGGTCATGGTAATAACGCTTACATTTCACAATCCTTGAATACGTGATCCCACTAAGATTTAGGAAACATAACGTGAGATGAGATAAAAGTCAGAACCATATTAAACTACATTATATTCAAATTTAACAACATTGCAACGAGAACTTTTTACTACCGTTACGAAATTCGAGTAACAATAGGTACTGTGAACAATAAAAAGGACGTCGTCTGATATTTTCGTTAGTTTGTTTTCAAATATATACATACCTACATACATACATAAAGCCGTGTGGTGACGGCAGAGTAGAATACAATTGTCACCACCCCCAAATCTCTCCCGTGGATGTCGTACAAGGCGACTAAGGATAAATCAGTGATGAGGAATGGGCAGCAGCGTTCCTCTTATACCACCTAGCAATAGTACTGCGACATTCGTGCTCGATAAATGGCAATAGGCTCGCCACCTATTACATGGGACCTAACATAATTGGCGAAACGTGGGTGCTAGTTCACCTCTGCCTACCCTTTCGGGGATATAGGCGTGATTTATGTATGTATGTATGTGCATACATACAAGAAAACCGCCTATATCTATATCCCGAAGGGGCAAGCAGAGGTACATTAACTAACACTTACGTTTCGCTAATTATGTTAGGTCCCATCTAATAGGTGGAGAGCCTATAACCATCTATTGGGGCACGTAAATCGCGAGGTGCTATAAGAGGAACGGTGTTCACATTACTCATCGCCGTCTTTACCCTTAGTCACTTTGCACGACACCCGTGGGAGAGAAGCCAAGACAATTGTATTCTGCTGTGTCGTCACCACGCGGCAGTAGGTTAAAATTGGGGCACCTGGATCAAAAAAAGATCCAGGCACCCCAATTTTAATCTTTTATTTATTCATGTTTTCATGTATTCACTGTTCATCACTCGACTCTTTAGAGTAATGAAAAGTGAATAGTACACACCATGCGAGGTCGTTGACGACTACCTACTTAATCTAATTTATGTTATGTCTTACATATTTTCAGCACAATAATTATGTGAATAGATGAAAGGGTAAAGTCGGGTGGAAAAAATACCTTTTTTTATTCAAGTACTACAATTTTACCCCTTCATCTATTACTGTTAGTTATTCTTTTAACCAATTTTTAAACTATCATCTATTTACTTCTTATTATTCAACAGACGTCTTAATATACAATGAAAGGATTGAAAAAATAAAACAAAAAATAAACGTTCGAAATTTATTTATAATCAATTACATTAGTTTTCGGTTAATCTTAGAAATTAAGTCTTTTGCACCCCTATACACTTCATCACTAAATGTATTTTCAACCACATGCTGAGCACAGATAGAAGCTGTACAGTTACAATCGATATTATTACATAAATCATCGATCTCAAATATTTGTAATCTTATTACTCTAGATCTTGAATTATTCTTACACGGTTTTTTTATGTACGAACACAAAATTTCATCTGCTCTTCTTTTCCGTCGAGTATTGTTATTGTCGACGTTGGTGGTGTGGATGCTGGAGCCACTGTTCGGACGTTCATCTATTTCGAAAGGTCTTTCCTGCTCGAGATAATTGAGAACATTTTGACGGATTGTTTGTTCTGCTGGTATTATTGGTGAGTAGCTTCTATTAAAAATTATATCATCAGATCCCTGAAACAACGACGTGAAAACAATTATAATTTCTTATTGAAATCGTACGCATTCTAAGAAATACAGAATGAATAATATTTAAATAAAAAACAACAATATAAATAGTGAGATCTTACCGGCATGTCTTTTCCCAGAATTTTGGGTATAAACAAACGAAACTTGTACGCAGTCAGAAATCGATTTCACAACTGTGATTTACCATTTTCGTGTGTCTTTTATATGTTACAAATATTATGCCTTTAAAGCTTAAAATTATGTGTTTTAATTATTTTATAACAACTTAACAGTAGTGTCAATGACATGTTACTTTCAAAGCGAGCCTTATTCCTTGGTAATAAAACATTATTTACTGGAGGCATTTTGGGATAGAAATATCTGCTTGTCTTAATGTTATTACGAAGTCATTCATTCATCGCAGGCTGGCCCCCAAATATGGCGAAGATGAACTTTGATCGCAATCTTTCTCTTACGCTGCATTTCGCTGTCATAGTGAAACCGATAAAGGCAGTACTTTATCTTCATGCAGTGATATTACATTCTTATTGTCTTGCACACACCTTGACAATGAATGAATGCTATGAGAAAGAAAATAAGGTTTACTTTTGCTTACTAACGTACCACACAACCAGAGTTAGATGTTTACCTACAGTGATATATCGACACCGATGCGGATATTAGTATACTGTTTATTTCGTTATTCTATGATTTTTCTACCACGTTGTATTTTTTCCGAATATGGAAAATGCGTACTTGAATCCTGTATATTTAAGCCGGGTTGAAGATGGAAAATGTCACAGTCTGATACAGCTACTAAGTCCCCGCAAACACACAGTTATCCAGAAGGAAAAAAAAATGTAAGTAATTCATTTAATCTGACTTCTTATCTATTCCTTTTTTCATGTTGTATGTTTTCTGTCTATTCATGTTTTGATCTTTTCATTTGAATGTTATTATTTATTTTCAGGTCGAAACATACAACTGGTCATGATGCATCCGACTACTCAGAGGAAGAGATGAACGTGCCCGCACCTTCTACCTCAAAGAAATCGCACTCGCCACCTTCTGCACGCTCTTCTACATCGAAAAAGCGCAAGTCCCCAGCAATCGTACCTGCAACGCCGAGCAAGTATTCTAGTTACGATCTCTTCGGCACCGACAGCGAAGATGAAGTCGAACCCAGCAAGCATGGTAATAATACATCTAATATGTATTCATATCTTGTTATGAAATACCCTAAGGCATATAGTCGACAATTACATAAAACTAAAGTTGGAAAATACTATATAGAATTAAAGACATATCCGATAAATAAAGCAAATCAGAAGAATAAACGACTAGAGGCAGATATTGTAGTAAAAAATAGAACAGATTGTGATACAGAAGCTTGGTACCACCTTAAAAAGTTTATTGAAGTATCTCGACGCCAGATGAAGCAATGTACAATATTTTCTATATTGGAAGAAGATAGTCCATTGAAATAAGTTATTTTCATATAAACATATTTTCTTTTTCTTTCAAGATCAATCATCGAAGCACAAACATGAGAAGATATGCAAGACTTTGCCATCATCACATCGTAGCAGTGCTGAACATGAGCCCAAGAAAAAGAAGAATATTTACCCGCACACTTCCGAGCCACTTCCCACCAATACGCCTACACTCTGCCGAAAAACTTCTGCCAGCGATGTGTTCGGCACCGACAGCGACGATGAAGCATTCAACATACCAAAAACCGGTAAAAAGCAAGCAACGATTCATTCATATATTACTAAACGGGTTCCGCACGGTGTAGTACGACAGAGTAATGCGGAGAAAGAGGGATCGCACTATGTAGAGTTAAAGGTCTACAAATGCGATGAAATCAAGAATATACAACCGATGAATAGATGGCGTCATACCATTATAACTATAAAGAATAAGTCGGACGCTGGTACTGAGGCATGGGAGCACCTAACTAGCTTTATAAAAGCCACTCGTAAAGAGTTCAAGGATTGTCGGCCAGAAATTATTACCGGATATTCATAAAAACATTTTTATTTACTTTGAATTATGTGCCAGCCTCTTAATAATTTCATACTAATATTAATCATACCTAATAAAACTTATAATTATACCTATTCAAACAATTACTTCTTAATCATGTTTACTTTAATATTAATACAAGCATTTGCAAATTTATATCTAACATTGTTTTTTTATTTATGTAACAGTTCCACTACAACCAGTACCGCTCCCACCACCAGCTGTTGAAGACAATACGTTAATCGAATGTGAAAAATGCCAAATATTAATATCACGAAATGAATACAGATACCATTTGAGAACTAATATACATAAATCGAACTGTTTATTGAAGACCGAATTTGATAATATCAATATTGTGACTAGCGCATTTAAGAAGCGCATAGTAACTTATCGCTTAAACCCAGCTCAGAAAGTCGAGTATCTCATAGCAGAATCGTTTCTGAGCGACAATAAAAAAGACATTACACATTTGATTAACATGTCATTGAAAAAGCATACTTGCATTAAATTAAATTTTGAACTATTTTCTTATTTTACTTTACCAAAGTCGAATGAAATTCAACTAAAGTCGTTTATTACAAAATATGAAACTATTTATCAGTCGACAGATTTTGATGAAACATTTTCACGACTGTCAGATAATTTAATAACAAAATTGACTGAATTTCAGCACTGTGAATCTGGTTGGACTATCTTAAAAATTAGTCATATGGAAATTAATGTAAATAAATACTGCCCTCTGAGAGGTGGTACCTACATAGGTCTACCACCATCTATCAAACATTCGAAGAGTTGTATTAACATTCACAATACTGACAGTCACTGCTTCCTGTGGTCAATAATTGCCGCACTATACCCTGCTGAAAACAACGTAAGCAGAGTAAAGTCGTATCCACATTATTCATCAATATTTAATATAAAGGGAATGTCCTTTCCTCCCACAATGCTCGATATTAAACAATTTGAATCCAATAATCCGGATATAAGTATTAACGTGTATGGACTAGATAACAAATGTTGTGTGACTGGACCCTTATATTTAACTAAATGTCGTAAAATTGACCATATCAATCTCCTCTATTTCGAACGAGGTAATAAAGGGCACTATTGTTTAATAAAAAATCTTAATCGATTAGTGCGACGTCAAATAACAAATCATAAAGGTAAAATATACTTATGTGATGCCTGTTTACAGAACTTTTCTGATGAATCTAAGTACAGATCACATAAGTGTGATGGAGTTTTGTATGTTTTACCGAAAAAAGATTCTTATTTGAAGTTCAATCATTATGAAAGACAACAAAAAATTAATTTTGTGATTTATGCTGACTTTGAGTGTCTTTTAATAAATTATAATAAACAGAAATCTGAAAATACTGAAATATTGCTAAAACATGAACCTTCTTGTTTTGGGTATTATATTTGTTGTTCTCACAATCAAACCTTAAACAAATATGTTTCATATAGAGGTAGAGATTGTGTTCAAGTGTTTATAAGATCATTAATTAACGATGCTAAATTTATTCATAAAATATTATTAGAAAAAAAGCCGATGTCACCTTTAACACCTGATCAAGAGACTCGGTTTCGAAACGCTACCTTATGTCACATATGCAATGAAGTATTATTCGATGATAAGGTTTTAGATCACGATCATGTTACGTCTGAATTTAGAGGAGCGGCACATTCTCACTGTAACCTGATGCATAGAGTGTGTCAATTCATTCCTGTTGTTTTTCATAATCTATCAGGCTATGACGCACATTTATTTATTGAAGAACTAATGAAATATGAAGGAATGGTTAAAATTATTCCAAAGACTAAAGAAAAATACCTTTCTATTACAAAAATTATCGAATCCACCAATAGTACGCGCCCTATTGAAATAAAGTTCATAGATTCTTTCCAATTTCTAAGTTCAAGTCTTAATATGTTAACTAAAAGTTTATCTGAAAATGATTTCTTTCACTTATCAAATGAGTTTAAAAATAAAGAACAGTTACAATTACTCAGAAAAAAAGGTGTTTATCCGTACGATTACATGAACAGTTGGTCAAAACTTGATGAAATACAACTTCCACCTAAATCATGTTTTATGAATTTTCTAAGTGGGGTACATATTTCTGACGAAGATTATGCGCATGCTTGTGCTGTATGGAATTATTTTAATATTTCTAATCTTGGAGAATATACAGATTTGTACTTGAAAACTGACGTGTTACTTTTATGTGATATATTCGAAAAATTTAGAAATACAAGTCTTTTATATTATAAACTGGATCCTGCTTATTATATTACATCACCTAGTTTGAGTTGGGATGCGATGCTTTTTCATACGAATGTTAAATTAGAACTGATTAGTGATATAGAAATTTATCAAATGCTGGAAAATGGTATTCGTGGCGGTCTAGCACAGTGCTCCTTACGCCATGCTACTGCATCTAATAAATACTTACCAAACTATAATCAATCAGTACCGTCTTCATATCTTGTATATTTAGACTGTAATAATCTCTATGGGTACGCTATGACAAAAAAGTACCCTGTTTCTGAGTTTAGATTTTTGTCATTAGAAGAAATAAAACATTTTGATGTAATGGATATTTCTGATGAAAATGATTATGGCTATATTTTAGAAGTGGATTTGTTGTATCCAGATCACTTGCATGAAGCACATCAAGACTTACCTTTCCTCGCGGAAAAAATGTCATCCCCGGAAAGTAAAGTAAAAAAATTAATTGCTAGCCTCTATGATAAATTTAATTATGTCATTCATTATGTGCATTTAAAACAATGTATAAAACATGGTCTAATACTATTAAATATTCATCGAATTCTAAGATTCAGACAGGAATGTTTCTTGAAACCTTACATTGATCTTAATACTTCTCTCAGACAATCATCAAAAACAACATTTGAAAAAGACTTTTTCAAACTACTAAATAATTCAATTTTCGGTAAAACTATCGAAAATAAACATAAACAAGTACATATTAAATTAATTAATAGATGGACAGATAATCGAAATTCAACAAATAAATATTTAACCGCGCAGAAATTAATTACAAAGCCTAATCTAAAAAGCATTCATATATTTTCAGAAAACTTTGTAGCCATCCAGTTAAATCATGAAAAAGTGATGCTGGATAGACCGATCTACATTGGATTTTCTGTATTAGAATACGCAAAACATCATATGTATCAATTTCACTATGATTTTATCAAAGAGAAATATAAAGAACAGGCAGAGCTATGCTACACAGACACTGATAGTTTGTTATATTTGATATATACTGAAGATTTTTATAAAGATTTAAGAGATAACATTTCACAATTTGATACTAGTAACTTCTCTTCATGTAATGAGTATAACATTCCAAAAATAAATCAAAAAGTTCCTGGATTATTCAAAGACGAGATGGGTGGTGATATAATTACTGAATTTGTTGGCTTAAGAGCTAAATTGTATTGTATAAATAGCTTAAAGTGTAAAATAAATAAAGCGAAAGGTATTACAAAAACAGTTACTCAGAAATTACAAATGATTGATTACAAAAATACTCTTTATAAAAAAAACAGCACAAGATGCAACATGAGATTGATAAGATCAATTAAACATATTTTATATACGCAGCAGATTAACAAGCAACTACTCAATGGGAATGATGATAAAAGACAAATACAAAAAGATAAAATTCATACACTCCCATGGGGTCATTGTAGCACTATATCATAACAATAAAAATATATCGAGTCTGATAGAATATAAAATAAATATAATACTAATCTAAGTAGAATAAGATATGTAACTTCGCAAATGTGTGTATATTGTTTTTTTACTATTTTCATTATTACGACTGTTGTAATAAATGTATGAGTAAAACAATGAAGAGCGTTTTTATTTTATTTTTCATGATGTGAGAATGAATAGAAAGAGGTATATAAAAGATTGTAACTCAATTTTTTATTTCATACTTAAAATGAAGTTCGTCAAGCAACCAGACACTTTAGAAGTCAACATTATAAAAACAGGAAATAATCCCCGCTTAACTAAACATAGTGTACTGCTGCCTAACACAATTCGATGTATTATATGTGGCCCATCAAATTGTGGGAAAACAAATGTGATGGTGAATTTATTGTTACATGAAAATGGTCTTAAATTCAAAAATATTTACTTGTATTCGAAGACATCTTTTCAACCGAAATATCGTTATTTAGAAAACGTTTTTACATGTATTCCTAATGCTAAATTATATATTTTTAATGATAGCAAGGACGTGATTTCACCAAAAAATGCTTTAAAAAATTCCATCATTATTTTTGATGATGTGGCGTGTGAAAATCAAGTAAATATTCGTAATTATTTCGCTATGGGCAGACACAGTCAGATAGACTGTTTTTATCTGTCTCAAACTTATTCCAAAATACCTAAACAATTAATACGCGATAATGTTAATCTCTTGATTATTTTCAAACAAGATGATATCAATTTAAAACATATATATAACGAACATGTGAATACAGATATGAGTTGGTTAGAATTTAAAAAGCTATGTGCTACAATATGGTTAAATCAATTTAGTTTTTTAACCATAAACAAAGATTGTGCTCTGGATAGAGGAAGGTATAGACAAGGCTTCGATACATTCATTTATTTATAGTATCGAAAAAAAATGAAGACTAATCCCGAGTATATAATAACACAGACTTTTAAAAATATATTATTTCATTTTAATATTTGTGAACAACAGTCGAGTATAACTCAAAATAAAATAATGGACACAGAGATTAAAAAGCAATTAATTAAGTCAGTTGACACTATTAAAAATAAAATAAAAGCTATTCAAAATGAAGAAGATGAAGCAAATATGAAATTTAAGAAGGTGTTCAAACCCATCACAGATAATTTAGAGACAATCATTAAAGCTAACGATAAAGATAAACCTACGCTTAACGTCTCGATAGATATGAGTAAAAATGACTCCGTAGAAGATCAAAACTCTTCTTTAGATTATACAGTCTTAAGCAAGAATACACCGATAGAGTCAGATGAAAGTTTAGAATATTATGATTATAGTGATGATACACTTGTGTCAGATAGAAAAATAAATGATACCCTTATGTCACTAGAAAAAGAAGAAGTAATAGATATATATGATAATAATATTAATATCCCATTTGGAATACGCAGTGAAAATAAAAACTTGATGATGGGAAATTCCAAAGTTTCATTTTCGTCTACTAGCAATACATCAAAGTCAGACAAATACCAAGTAGTGACCATTGGTTTCAAGCAATATAAGTTAACACCAGGTTTAAAGGAACTTCTCATGCGCAATAAGCCTAACCTGAATATTGTTAGCGAACAAGACAAAATTACTTATAAAGATATTCTTGTTTACACAAATGCTCATAAACGAGGCTTTAGTTCAAATGGTCAGATTAAAGGCGACAAAAGTTTGAAATATTGCGAAATAATCAAACCATTATTCATTCAAAAATGGAATCATTCCAATGAAAAAGACATAGCTAAATGTGGGGGTCATATCCCGATATACAAGAAATACAAAAGTGAAACAGACTATGTATATTGGGATGACCCTAATGAACTAATCGAAAGATTAAAACTATTAATTGCATCAAAAAGTGCTGGTAACACTAATCATGATAACGAAATTATATCAATTATTGAAGAGCTTACAGAAGCTGGTATTATAAAAAAATAAAAGGACACACGCTACCATATCGATGATTAGTACGACAAGAACATTGATCATGCATGTTCATGAACGTGATAATCAGAGTTAATATCGAGAATGCAGAAATATCATTTAAACGATGACATTGAAGTCTTAGGATCGTCAAGTAAATCAAAATTGTGTGCTTATTGTTGTAAAGCAGATATATACGATCTTAAAACGAATGTCTTTCAAAAAATTGAGGATATTAACAAGTTGATGATACTTTTAATCAACAAAATAAAGAAACTTGAAGTAAATATTAATGTTAAAGATATTGTGGGCAAATTAAACAAGCACTATGAGCAAAGCAGATGTTGTAAACGAAATATGTAGAAACGCTAGAATTAATTATCCTCGAAGAAATGTAATACTTAAAGGTATAGATGATCTTTGGCAAGCTGATTTGATAGACATGCAAGCAATATCAAGAGTTAATGGAGGTTACAAATACATATTAGTAGTTATCGACTGTTTTACAAAGTTTGCATGGGCAATCGGGCTAATAAAAAAGGATAAAGAGCATGTATCTAAAGCTTTTGAAATGATTTTAAAAAATGGACGCGTTCCAATAAATCTACAGACGGACCATGGAAAAGAATTTTATAATAACAAATTTAAAAATATTATGAATAGGTTTAATATAAATCACTATTCTACTTACTCAACTAAAAAGGCTTCAATTGTTGAAAGATTCATCAGAACACTAAAGGGTAAATTGTATAAAGAATTTAACTTAATCGGAAATTATAAATGGAATAATGGAGTACTAAAGAAAAAGATGACTGAATATAACAACACTATGCATAGGACTGTTGGTCAGCCTCCAGCAACAATTTGTCATGCCAATAAAAGAGAAGTAGTACAAAGATATATGAACATTATTCACTCTAAAAAAATAAAAAAATGTAAAAAATTTCGAGTTGGTGATTATGTGAGAATAAGCAAGCATAAGGCTCATTTTGATAAAAGTTATACCCCTAATTGGTCAACGGAAATATTTAAAATTATTAAAATACAAGAAAGTACGCCTACAACTTATTTATTAGAAGATTCAAAAAGAAGGCCAATACTCGGAGCATTTTATTCACAAGAAATTCAGAAAACTAAATATCATGATATATATTTAATTGAAAAAGTGTTAAAAAGAAAGGGGAACCTTGTGTTTGTTAAATGGCTTGGGCTCCCAACTAGCGAAAATAGTTGGATAAGTAAAGCGAATGTATTATAGATATTTGAGTTTCATCATCGCTCTAACAAATTCAATTTAAGTGGTTGCATGTTAATATTTTTTCATTCCATTCATCACGTTCGTACAAGTGACACATTTAAAGTTTGAGTTCATTAAATATTATCGTTTTAAGCTTCATTAAAATGAAGAGGAAACGAGAACCAACTTTGCTAAATTTAAATTTAAAAACAAAAACACAAAAGAAAAGTAACAATCAAGACAAAATAAGTTTGAAAAAAACCTTTAAAAATATAGTATTGCGCACAAAAAAGCATATAAATAGCATAAAGCCGAAATGTAAAAACGCTTTAGTAAAGTTGGCATACACAACAGCACAAGAACTAGCATCAAATATACCTATAAATATACCAAGAGTTATACCCATACCCAAAACTGGAGGATTTCTTCCTTTAATACCAATA